>CM073554.1:20412500-20662500 GCA_037074615.1 Leucaena leucocephala
CATATGTGTGTGCTTGTGTATATATTGGCCATTTCTTTTTGGTGTTTCCTAATCTGAAATATAGCTAGGTTTAATTACAACACTAAGGTATTAGCATCTTGAATCTGAATCTTTTTTCTTGGGCGGCATTACTCCACTTGACCGATCTCATGCAAAGTGACAGAATTACCCGCTAGTTTCACATCAGATTTTGGAGATGAGCATCAAATATTGGCTTCCTGAAACATCTTCATGTTCATAATTTTGTTAATATCCAGACTCATTTCAATTTTTCAAAAGTTTGTTCTAAATGCAAATACAAGAGCTTCACTTGTAGACTGATTTCAGTTTTGTATTTGTTGCTGATAACATGTCTGTATTACAGCATTCTGATAGGCAACAATCTAAGAACAGTTATAAACTAATCAGTTCTATCATCTTTCTCTATGCAGACATGGATGTACTTCATAGTTCCCGTTGTACTCTACGCTTTAGAGAGAATACATCCAGTTTTGAGGGGTAAAGGTTACCGTGTAAAAGTCATTAAGGCATGTGCTAACAACTCCTTCTCCCTAACATTAGTCCTTACTTTTGGAACGGATCTAAAAAGTACTTTTCTAGACCGGTTGAACAACGGGTCTAGAAAGTGAAAGACTTTCTAAACCGGCCTTATCTAGATTTGTTCCAGAACTGATTTAAAAAGCGATTCTTACACTAATGAGTCTCTTCTTAATAAACATATGGGGAAGTGATCTTACTACTTGAAAATGCCAGGCAATAATCTATTCAGGAAATGTGCTAGCACTGTACATAACCAAACCTCCAGCATTCAAGTACAAAAGTGGCATGTACCTTTTTGTGAAGTGTCCAGACATATCTAGTTTTGAATGGTAACTAATGACAGTAATTTTCCGCTGGTATATTAATCAGAAAAATTATTTTGCCTTGAGGTCATTTTAATTTAGATGCTCCAATTTTTCTCTATTTTTCAGGCATCCTTTTTCCATCACCTCTGCTCCTGGAGATGACTACTTGAGTGTTCATATACGAACCTTGGGAGATTGGACTACAGAGCTTAGAAACAGATTTGCACAGGTGATGTTTACTACTCCCTCCGGTCCTTATTATTAAGCACCTATTAATAACTTTAAGCAAATTAATATAGTTAAGATGAGTTATTTCTTGTAAAGTATCAAAATTACCCTCAATAAAAGTCATTAGTTAGAGGCGTTTGGTTTAGTTAGGAAGTTTTATAGTTAGTTAGGGATATACTAGGTGGAAAAAAAATTAATACTTCAGATAAAACATGTTATAATATGGAACATGCCAGAGATCATTATAATGTATCTTCTGAAGATTGAAATCTCAATCTATATGATCCATTAGGTTTCAAATAAAAGATTTGTTAAAGAACTAGTTGGGCTAAGACCAAAAAAATTGCAGGCTTGTGAGCTCCAAAATACAAGAAGGGGAAGCCTTATGAGGATGGAAACTAGAGCAAACTTTAGATATGATCAATCAACAGCCAGGTAGATAGAACCTCTTAGCTTAGTTCTTAAGCTACTAAATCATATATTGATATTAGTTTTGCTCCTTTTTTTTTAATTCCTTAGATATCCAAAGATCCACGTTAAAGGACCCTATGGAGCCCCAGCACAAAACTACAAGAAGTATGATGTTCTCTTGCTTATAGGTCTGGGAATTGGTGCCACGCCGATGATCAGTATTCTCAAGGATCTCCTCAACCACATCAAGCCGGAAAAACCTGAGCTTGTAAGTAGTCTAGTTTTTACATTTTGAAAATATTACTGTCACATAAAAGTCTTTTTAAATGGTCAATATTTATGAGCTGTTGTCATTTCCTACATTAAATCTTATCATTATTATGTTGCTCACTTGTTTAAGGACTTTTTAATAATTAATTGTTTATATAGGACTAAACAGTAATTCTCGTATCAGATTATCAAATAGAATCTATACGAATTTTTTTCCTTATAACTCAACATGACATTAGTAAATCTTTGAAAAGAGTTCTTCCACGTATTATATTTTTATGAAGGAATATAATTGAAAACATCTAAGAAATGTTACATAAATTTTATCCTTTCTTGTACCGAAAGTATACATATTCTCCATCTGCAGGACTGTCAGAACAGTTCACCAGATGATCAAAAATGTCCTGAGAGAGCATACTTTTACTGGGTGACAAGAGAGCAAGCTTCATTTGAATGGTTCAAAGGAGTCATGGATGATATTGCAGAATATGACCACGATGTGAGATGGAAAGCTAACCATTAACGTCATTTATTTTTAGTTGAGTTACCTCCATGCCATACATAATATTTCACTCTATAATAATTTTTTGGGCATCTTTGAATGTTGCAGCATATAATTGAAATGCACAACTACTTGACTAGTGTTCATGAAGAAGGCGATGCTCGGTCGGCACTCATTGCCATGGTGCAGAAACTTCAGCATGCTAAAAACGGTGTTGATGTAGTTTCAGAAAGCAGGGTAAGGATATAATTAGTACTAATTAAGGATGAACCTTTATCTACAAGGTAAAAAGCATTAACCAATACATTTTCCAATATGCTCAGATAAGAACACATTTTGCAAGACCCAACTGGAAAAAAGTATTCTCTGAACTAGCAAGCACACATGAGAATTCTCAAATAGGTATAATTCAAAGATTCTGATTCATTGTTCGTTGAATCCTAAAGGACATGATCAGATTTGAGAATATATACATGTGTTTTCTCATTTTTGCTGTTGGTTGATGCAGGTGTATTCTACTGTGGTAGTCCTACTCTCACCAAAACATTGAAGACCCTTTGCCAAGAGTTCAGTGTAGTCTCATCCACACGTTTTACCTTTCACAAAGAGAACTTCTAGAGGTGCAGCATAGGGTCAACCACTGTTTTGTTTAATTTTGTCACTATGCTTCACCAGAAAGAAAAAAATGGTACTTGTATTGGTACATAGAATAATAGAACCAAAGTTAGATTTTTTGAGTGAATCTCTCTGTCTTTCTCTCTTTTCTTTTGTCTTGTTCATTTTAACTAGATATCTGCAAATCTGTGTCGGTAGTGAAATAAGCATTCTAAATCATTTGAGGGAACAAAGTAAAGAATGACACATGAACAGCATGTATATATATTTTGCAGAAACGTTATTTATTGGCCCTCACGCGGCATTAACCATATTGATCAGTGGAATGAATGTTGAACATGACTGGTTACTTTCCAGATTGTTTTGTCATCACTGTAACTGCCGTAGCGTAGTTCACTTCCAAATTGCATGCAGTAACCATAAGGGCATATAGGAGAAAGAAATAAGAGAGGGAGAAATATGAATTTGAAGCTATCTTTTTCTAAATTGCGTCCATACAAGTAATCAAAGAGAGAAGATATAGTTCATGCACAATTTTGGTGTCACTTTTTAGATCTCTTAACCAAGAAAGATTGATCCAATTGACAAGGAGTTGACTTATAACTTATAAAGTCATGAATTTAAATTCTACTCCAATGTGATTATCTTATTGTCGAGTAATTTATAAGCGATCTTTGAGCTTGGAGGGATACTTTAACCCTGATGAGCCTGAGGGATCAACTCACTTAAATATTGGTGGGCAATTTGTAAGTATATTTATAAGTGTTCTTTAAGCCCAGAGGCATGTCCTAACCCAAGTAAAACAAGGACTCAACTTTTCTAAATGTTGATGGGTGATTTATAAGTATATTTATAACTATTCTTTGAGCATTAACCCTAATGAGTTTGGAAGTCAACTCACATGAATATTAGTGGGTAACCTATAAGTATATTTGCAAGCACTCTTTTAGCTTAGAGACATGCTTTGGCTCTAGTGAGGCTCAAACCCAACTCACCTAAACTTTTATCTATATATCTATTAAAAAAAACTCAATAGATCAATCTCTAACTTTGCAGTTCTATAGGGGCCTTGTTGGTGGGTGATCTTTGAGCTTGGATGCATACTCTAACTCTAGTAAGCCCAGAACTCAACTTATCTAAATATTAGTGGGTGATATATAAATATCTTTGTAAGTGTTCTTTAACCCTAGAGGCATACCTTGACCCTGGCGAGCCTCAGAATCAACTTAACTAAACTTTTTTCTATTGGAAAAAAACACTCAGTAGTTCTCTAGCTCTCTAGCTCTGTAATTCTGTGTGGGTAGTGAAATAAACCATTTTGAGGGAACAAAAATATAAAGATGGACCCCATGAGTGGCATGTATTTTGCAGAAACCTTATTTATTGGCCACAAGCTGCATTAAACAATATTGATGAGTGTAATGAATGATGAAGATGACAGGTTATTGAGATTACTTATAAGATGGTTTTGGTCACTGTAACCCACAGAATAGTCCATGTCGATCACCACAAAAGCTGATCCCCCATGTCCTTTAATCTCACCAAGCATTTAATCTCTTCACGCGCACAATATGAAAACTACTTGATATATTGATGAACTTTAAGGCTTTGCCAGGTAGTGGCCATCATTATTTATAGATAATTATTAGTGGATGTTTATCATTCAATTAGCCAAGGACTAATTAATTTGATCAATAATAATGAAACTGAGCACAATAACAGCAAATATTTTTAAGTGCAAGAGGCTTTATTGTCAGGTAACTCAATTATTTGTTTATTCTTTCGACAATGTCTAAGGTAATTCTTGCACAATTCAACCTTTAAGAGCAAATATGTCTCTGTTACCACTATAAGTTTAGGAGAACCACATTTTAAAAGGCAACTGTTGAAATTGGACAGCTTAAAGTCTCATCATTAGTTATTGGCACAAAGGTTGTTTAATAAGCATAATTAGCAGATGGTTATGTCAAAATAAGAGGGGCAAAAATATTACCTTTTGGTTCAAATACGCGTTAGAGGTTAGCTTGAACAAATATAGATTGGTTCCAATTTCCAAGAAGTACAAAAACGGAAAAAAAAACCAAGAAGTCAATAACATTACGGATTGTACCATCGGTCGTGTGTGAGAGAGAGAGAAGAAAAAGGCATAAAAATATTTTTTTTAAATGTCTATTATCATTATTTAATACTTCTATCCTTAATATATAGCGTACTATCTTCTTTCTAATTATAATAGTCAATTGATTTTATTGGATAGATTTAAGAAACCCAATAAATCAGTTAATTATAACTAATATAAGAGTCAATTGATTAATTTTGATAGATTGAAGAATATATAATATGAATTCATCTTGAGGGGTTGTATTTGATCATAATTAATTGATTTATTTAGCTTATTAAATATATCTAAAATAGTCAGTTGTCTCTTATAATTAGGACTTGAGAGAATATTTAACTAATTTGATTATATTAAAGAAGTTAGTTAACTTAATTAATATGACATGTTTACCCTAATCATTTTCGTTAACTCATTCCCTCTTTCTCTCTATTTCTAACTTGATTATTGTTGATGGAGTATTAATACGGATAATTTGAAAAAAAGTTGATAAATACAGAAAATATATATTATATTTAGGATCAAGATTAACTTTCAATTAGCTCATATATTAAGGAATTGAGGAGTAATAGTTATTTTTTCTATTATTTTCATATAAAGCCAAATTATTTTTTTATGTTTCACCAATTTTTTATCTGCTACTCCCATAAAAATAAGCCTTACTGATAATGTTTTAACCTTGCTAAATAATTTTTATTTTTTTTATTGTTCATTAAATTATACATAAAATGAGCTTGCGAAATAATTTTTATTTTTTTATTGTTCATTAAATTATACATAAAATGAGAGATATTATCATCAATTACTTGGATTGACTGTTTGTAGGTTGTTCCAACTTAACTAATAGGCTTATATTGTTAATAGCTTAACTAGTGCTCTTATATTGTTTATAAATCTAAAAAAATGAGTAACATTTTAATATATTACCACTAAGATATTAAAATGTATTCATGTAGAATCTAATAATCACTACTATGAAAAAACATTTGGAGGTTGAGACAAGAGGGAGTAGAGACCCCTTGCCCTTCATTTTGCTATTGTTAATTTCACTCTGAGGTCTCGCTATGGCAATGCTTACTTTGCGATGCTATTTTTAATTCGTTGGTTGATGCTTATTATATTTTAATGCTCACATTCTTTAGATGGTACAACGTTCTATATATATTGGTTAAAGCACGACTTGAAATTTGCGTTTATGTTACATCGTACAGTAATGTTTCATAATAATAATAAATCTTATAAATCAGGTGCCGACAAAACGTTAACCGAGGAGAATGTCCTCATTTCTACAAGAAAATCTAACGGGCGAACGCTTTTATCATATTTTGAAATATATAGCATGGCTCCAGGCCATACGAACAAGACCAAAGGTCTCTTAGTACATCATCATCATCATCACCATCAGCATCATAGACTCCTAAAAGAAGCACCAGAGAGAGAGAGAGAGAGAGATCATTAGTTTCCCCAAGTCTTAAACAGAGAAACAAAAAACATGAAATAATGTTGTAGTGATGATCGATCAGAGTTTTGGGGTAAAGGGGTCTTCTTTGAGTTTGGTGGAAGTAGTTGGAAAGAGGTCAAGAGTCTTGAGAGGAGGCCCTCTTGGACTGCAACATGATGAGGATGCTTCTTCATTAACATCCGCAAATCTCCAACAATTCATACCATAGTTGTAAAGTGATGACGACGACGTCTTTGTTTTATTCACCTCACTTTCTTGCTTCTGCGCAGTCTTATTCCATGTCTCTGATATTGTCTCTCCTGTTTCTCCCTGAACACAGATATCAAATTAAGAAATTAGTTCACAAGAAGAAGAAGAAGCACTGATTTGAAACTCCAGAAACAATACATAGACTTCAACACTCAGCCCCACCATTTCTTTGCCCTCCTACTTCAGAATCAGAATTGTACTATACATGCAACTGTCCATCCAACATGACAGAATAATTTAAATTATATTTGTACCCTACATTTTTCATTGTTTTACCACTTTTGTATGGCAATTATGTATGTAATCATGTTACTTTGCTTCGCCCACTCTTAAGCTGAAGTCCAAGCCCCTAGCGAGGGGCCTTTTGTGCCTTCCAACGTTTGTATATTCACTTTTATGAATGTAAAGATATTCAAATTTCACAAAAATGAACAACAATACATGCAACATGATTTAGCAACAAAATGTAATTTAAAGTGGTGTGTGTTATATATCAATTATGAGTGGTACGCTATACTTTGAAGTATCTGTGCTTTTGCTCCTAAGATTGTAATATAGAAAAAGAGACTTGGTACATTAATATAACTAAGAGCAAAATGAAGATTACCAGAGAAAGCAAGAAAGCTGGGTTATAAAAAGAAACTTGTTGGGCAGAAGAAGAACAAGAACCGGGAGAAGAATCAAAGCCACCAAAAAACCAGTGATGAGTCTTATCCTGATTAATCACTTGGCATTGATGGGCTGTTAGCATCTGATGTTGTTGTTGAAGTTGGAGCTGCTTGTTTAGTTTCCTCCTGAGCTTCTGTCTATCTCTAGCCTTGTGATTCTGAAACCAATAGAACACATTCTTTCCTTCAATCCTACCATAGAAACAAAGGTGAGTTGTTATGTGTTGGATTTGGGAAGCACTAGGAGTTCTAATCCCACTCCTATATAGTTCCTCCAAAATCATCAGTTGTTCTGGGGTTGGACTCCATCTTGATGACCCTGCTCTTGACATTGTTGTTCCTCTTCAGATTTCTTGAGAGAGAATAAAGGGTATGGAATTGGAATGGATGTATATATAGAGGGACACAGTATACAGATACACTAAAGTAGGTAAGGTATATTGAACTTTTTGTACACTAGTGGGTGGGAAGTAGCACATACAATAAAACTTGAATAATTGATGTGAATTTTCAATTATTTCTGCCATTGGTTGGACCTATAAAAACCCCACGAGTCTTTTTATTTAAAGACTCATCTATAGCAATTGATTAATAAAGAGGCTTATTAGATTATTTTATTGAGCTGAAAAATATTTTATTAAAATGAAATAACAACATTAAATGTCCATATAGGATTTTAGACCCTAATGGGGTAGAGCCAAATAATGAGTCAATACAAATAAATTGCTCACAGTACACCGAGGACAACATATTGAAATATATACAAATTGGAGCAAAAATGACTTTTCAACCTATGTCACTAATAAGGGTCACAGCTCTAAGATTATCTCAAATGGAATAAGTACAAATTCTATTCTGCCTTTAAATCACAGAAAATCATAGTCTCGTGCCATTTAAAGGCATAAAATTAAAAAAAAAAAATTCTCAAAGCATATTTGAAACTGAGCATTCAAATATGGATATAGAATGAGAGAGTTCTAAATATGCGCATATATATCTTATTATTTTAAGATGTATTCTTATATATATATATATATATATATATATATATATAAATGTAAATAAGTGAATATTATGACCTATCATTCCAAAGTATTTATGAACTTCAAGGAATAGACAGAAAGGAAAGAGATGGAGCAGGGTAGAAAAAGCAGTGGTGAATGAGATTGGTGAAAAGTACAAATCTCATGCCAATGTTCCTTTTGGAGGAGCATTCAAGTGACGTTCCAGTCCGTGCACAGAGAGGACAGAGAATCTGAAATGAGATGATAATAATAATAATAAGTCATTGAATTAAAGGGAAAGAAAAATAGCGATTGTGGGTTTTGCATGTGTCATCATGACCTTATTATTAACTTCTCAAGAATATTGAACAACATACTTATCTCAGACAGAAAACAGGGTTCACTGCTAATTTGGTCAACAAAACTCTTGCTGTCCCCTTAAGCACTTGATCAGCACCTGTCATTGGCTATGGCAGAAGATACTATTTGCTCCCAGTGTTGCTCTAGCCAGCCATTAAAGAACTTCAAATCTGCCAAATCCCTGAACTAGCTAGCTAGTAGTGATAATAATGTATCTTACATTCTGCTATATGAAAATAGGAGAAGCTCATGATATGTTCAGAATTATTTTTAAGCACCCCTCTCATTTTTACAAATTCTAACACCTATAGCTAAGCTTAAGCATGTTTAGAGAAGTTTTAAGACCACCTAGAAAGGAAGATGATTGAGAATTGTCATAAAAAGGATTTGTTGTGAACATGAATCCTCTGTAATTTTAACACTCTAGTGCCTTCAATAAAGGGTGGTCCTTTCATTTTTAAGCAAAAACTTCAAAACAATACGTTTTGTTACAGATCCTCAATTAAAAACTAATAAGGACTAATCAAAAGGTCCATAAGTGTGTGAGTTATAAACCTAAAGCCAAACTGCAACCTAAGATGGGACAAAATATCCAATTAAAAGCTATTGAAAACAACTTATTTTTGAATAATAAGTATTTTTAGGGGGGGGGAACTTTTAAGAGCTTTCACAGTTAGAAACATAAAGAATGAAGAAAAAGTGAGAAAGTGGAGACGGATTGGGGGGGGGGGGGGGGTCCCATATGTTAGCTGCTTTTTTCTTCTCATTCAACTTAATATTCATCTCTAAATATATCGCAGTCTTAAATTGGGTTCCAGACAGCAGACATGAGGGATGAAGCCAATTCAAGCTCTGACAAGTATGATGATATTTGCTTGCAATGTACCTCCAGCAACTAAGAAAATCACTAGATACATAAAATGTCCTAACAAACCAAAAAAATGATAAATTTTCTTTCTCGTGTTTTCAGTTTTTTCACACAGTAAAAAGTTGTAAAATTTTATTAAGGGCACATGAATTTAAACCATGGCTAGTCACTAGCCTCTAGCCACATGCAATAGCCAGTGAGAGAAATTATCACAGTTCATCTGCATTCTTTCTCATCACCAACAACAGAAGTGCTCACGTCAAGATTTAATTGAACCGTTCACTACACCACCTTGTTAGCACACAGTAAAATGAACAAAGGACAATGATAAGAACTGGCTTATCACAAGATAGTTCAGCCAAGATGGCAAGTCATTCCACAGTAACAGACGGGTATGGTGGGGTCTCTGTGTATGTGGGGAAGAGAATGCATAGCAATAGCAATATAGTAGCATTAAGCCATTTAACATACTCCTGAGATCTGACAAAACCTGAGTCGGAACTGTTACAGAGTCCATAAATGCATGCTTCAGAGTGTCCAATGCTTTGTCCGTTTCGGGTTTTGTGTGTGGGGACTTGTCTTCATCTTCATATCTCCCTCTCTCCCCCTGGAAATTCCTTGTCATACATATATATATACATATATATATATATATATACACACACACATATATTCTCCGTTTTGTAAACTCGATAGATTTTGTTGAGTGAAGTCAACCACGACCAACTAAGTATATATACATACATATATATATATATATATATATATATATATATATATATATCTTCTCTACCGCTTTATCATTTTCCCTTGTGGGTTATTTGTTTCAGGACATTTCCTCGGTACAGTCGCTCGTGACATTGAGTGTCCACATATTTTGTTTGCATCCCACGTACACCTCTCCATTACAATTTAAAATGTGTTTCATGCAACCGATTCTTTATACATATCTCTCAAAATAAATTAAATACCGTACAACCAATGCGACTGGGTTTAGAGGTAGGGTTTGTCCTCAAAAACGTGTAACAAATAAAGATTTAAATTCTCACTAAAAAAATAAAAAACATATGTATATTTAGTATTGGACGGTTTAAAATAAAATTATTTCTAATAAGATACATATACTAACAATTTGTACTTAACTAGCTTAAAAGTTAATACCATACTACTTTTTTTTATTCTCTATTATTTAATTAAGGGTATAAACACTTTAGATAAAAGATTTTTATTTTTTTCTAATAAATATATTTTTTGAGATTCAGATTTATATTCTACTCCTAATAGAAGTAGAGTTACTTACTACCTTAACCATGTTATATGTTATATATTTATAAATTGTTCTTTTAATGTATTTGAAATATTACGTATTTGTGAATAGACTGTATTTATACTAGGGTTAATATATATTTTGATCCCTCAACTTTGATTAAAATTTTATTTTAATCCCTTAAATTTTAAATAGGAGATTTTCATCTCTTAACTTTAACTTAGTTCATATGAAATGATTTTTTTTTAACCCGAATATCAAACGAGATTCAGAGGGTGCACACACACATTATTAAAATATATACACATGGGACCCAATTAATAAATGAAATGTCTGGAATTTTTCCAGAGGATGAAGAGGAAGTCAGAGAAAAATATGTTTTGAATTTTGAAGAGAGAGAAAAAAAATTATGTGCATTACTTATTTTTATGATGTATTTAGGCCTGATAGAAAATTAACGAGGTGGGTTTCTCTCCTTTAATGGCGCTGGGAAGGAATGTAATATAATGTAATGCAATGTAATAAAATATAATATAATAATTACATAAATTTTTTTTGTACGCATTAAGAAAAGATAATGTATAGGTATAAAAATATTTAGTTTGATTACCATAAACATAGGGATATATTATAATAAAAAATAAAAGACATAATCACCCTATCAATATATGTGTATATAATGAATTAAAATGATGTATTTTTTTGTCAAAATATATAATAACTCTGTTTTCGAATATAAATATACACACACACCTAATAAAGTAATAGATTAGATTACCTTAGTTAATATATACAATAAAAAATTACAATTTTTATTAATTAAAATTGTGTTTATATATATTATAATAACCAATATAATTTATATATATATATATATATATATATATATATATATATAGAAATGAGCTAATAAGTCTAATATAAATCTATACAAGAGAAATAATAAGTTGAATCTTATATATTTAATAAAAAATTAAAATATAATGCATGTTTTTTTTGTTAGAATTATATGTCTATTAACAAGAAGTATTATTTAAAATATATTTCTATGAAGACATCATATCGAAGAAGGAGAATAGTGGCCCGAAGAGATTTACCCACGACAAAGTATTGCTGAAAGATATTAGAAGATAATGATAGGTATGTGGTCAAATGAAATAAGACTATAGAAGAGGTGAGGGTATATATATAAGTAGTGTAATCCCTTTTATATTACTTGAGGTAATTAAGATTATAAAATGTAATTTTTTATATTATGTAGCTCTAATCAAGCACTTAAATTAGCATGTTATATCAATATTACATGTAATCCAACGTAAGAAAAAGGAGTGAAAATTAATGATACAGTTTAAAAAGTTAATGGATGAAATTAAAATAAAATTAAATATTATTCTCTATTTTTTGGTACAATAATTTTTGGAAATAGATTGGGTTCACTCACGATCTTAGGGCAGGGCGGAGTCTTCCTTTTTCCTAGACAATACCAATACCAGGTAGGACGAGCCGTCAATTACCCTTAGGAGTAAATCTAGGCACCCATAATTTAAAATACCTTCTCAAATACTATAATTAAAATAACAATAAAATAATACTTCTTAAATATTGAACAGGGAACACACTCACTTTAGCTAAATATTATCCTTTTTGCCCCCAAAAAAATCCAACCAAGACCAGCTCACATGTGGTTTTCTTATTAGCTAAGGCCCAAAATATTGCAGTTGGGCCATGAGGGTGGGTTTCTCAATTATAATTTCTCCAACTACCAATCTAGCATAAGGTCTATTATACTTAAAAATAATAGATAATTTATTTTATCTGATATTAATATCGCCTAAAAAAAAGAGATTTCATCATGTCCTTAAATTATGAATGGGCTCAATCCCTTTCTATAAATTTTTATATGAAAAAAAAATCTAGCATAAAGGCAAAATATAGTATAATGAGTTAGTTCCTTACAATGTCATGAATTAATATTTAAATTTTATTAAAAAATATTTATATTTAGTATTTAATAATATTTTAAATATTATTAACTCTAATAAAAGATTATATATACTTTTAATAAAAAATAGTGATAAAAAAATTCTGAATAGAATTTTACTAATAATTTCATTTGCCATCTATCGTAATTTTTTTACCAAAAAGTCCAAGTAGCGATTAGTTTAACTATGTATTTGGCAATCACTTTTAGGAATAGATTCTCTAGCAAAATTATGGTTTGAGCACATGATACTCAAACAGTATTTTTTTAAAAAAAAATAATTCTAAGACTCAAATCATGGTTTGAGTATTGAAACTATGGTTTTCATTAATTGAGCACTCTGTAGCTTTTTATGTATCCGTTGGCAGCATTTTGGTAACAGAACAAGCTGCGTTTTGAAGAAATAAGCAACCCACGTATATATCTCTACATGTGCCTGTTTGGGAGGGTGCCAAACCTTGGTTTTAAACTAAGGTTTGGCTCAAAACCTAGGTTTAGAGAAATTTTAAAACAAACAGTCATATTTGTTCAAACGGGCTTTTGAACTAAACTCTAGTTTAAAACCAAGGTTTCAGAAAAGCTGGTCAGAGTAGCTTTTGGAACAGTAAACTACGTTTGAACTAACTAATTACTATATTACCCCTACTTTTTCTTACACCCTCTCTCCTACTTTTTCTTACACCCTCTCTCATCTCTCCTACTTTTTCTCTATTTTCTTTCTTACACCCTCTCTCCTCTCTCCTCTTATCTCTTATCTCTCCTCATTTAATACTCATACCCTTTTTCGTAATTTACCAATAATAAAATCCCTTCTATAAATAACTATCCAAACACTCATTTATTCAAAACCACGTTTTTTTCATAATCTCTTCTCCAAAAGCCCTTTTCTATAATCTGTTTAAAAGCCCTTTTTTTTCATAAGCCCGTTTTTAAAATCCTATCCAAACGAGCCCCATGTCCAAGATTCAAATTCGATTTTTGCCCTTCAGGTCTCTTCTTTCATTTTCCCTCTTCCCCATACTTTCATGCTCTCTGTTTCAGTCCCGAGAAAATTCTGATACATATATTTATTTTATAAATTTTTAAAGTATCCAAATAAATAAATTAAAAAGTACTATGAGGAAAAAATTAAAATTTAGGTGAATATTATAAATTTTTATCTTACCCAAACACATATATATATGTATTATTTTTTAATCACTTAAATGAAAAATTTGAAAAAAAATATTATTTATATAATTATCATATTAGTTTATGTCCTTTTTAGTAAATTGCCTATGAAAAAGTGATTCTGCTATTAATCATTCAAACATCTACAATTTTTAAAATTATTTTTTTCTTAAAATCTATTTTTCCCAAAATCTATTCTCCAAAAGCTAATCTAAGTGCCTGTTTGGATCCATGGTTACAAAATCAATTTTGGGCAAAATCTTGGTTTGGGAAAATTTGAAACAAACAGTCATTTTTGTCCAAAATTGATTTTGGTCAAAACCTCGGTTTGAAACCATGATTTTGAATAAGCTACTGAAAATATATTTTGGAACAGTAAGAGAGTTTATGGACTATCCAATTACTATTTTACCCTTATTTTTTCTTATATCATCTCTCCTCTCTCATCTCTCTTCTCTCTTCTTCACCCTAACTCCTCATTCCTCTCTCATTTCTACAACTCTCTCATCTCTCCTATTTCTTCTCTACCTTCTCTCATCTCTCCTATTTATTCTCTATCCTCTCTCATCTTTCTTACTTTAATCAAATCATATTATTTTTGATAATTTATCAATATAAAAAGTGATTCTACTACTAATTATCCAAACATCTCTATTTTCAAAATCTATTCTTCCCATAATCTATCTATTCTTCCTAAAATCTGTTCTACAAAATCTATTCTCTAAAAACTAATCTAAACCCTGAACCGAATCAAACTGTCCACGTGCAGAATGCTCCATGCTCTAGTTCTCTTTACCATCCTAGATCGCGATGGAGCCGTCCTGTTCCACATCCTCTTCTTCCCTCAGGGTCGCTCTCTATGCTCTGTGAATGCCCTCAATGTCTAGATGCTTATACATTTGGGGGTTCTATTTGAGTTAAGACAGACAGTCGGAGAAGTGAGTATACAATTTTCTGGCTTTAGTGGGAAAATGACTTTTCTAGATATTGCAATGCGAATGCAGTTAAAAGTTGGTGTCTTTTAGTGAATTAATGAAGAACAGAGAAAAACAAAACAAAAGAAACTATGCTGGGAATAGTATGCTGGCATAATCAGTTGAGAAAATGAGGATGCTGAGGAGAGGAAGAGAGATTGTTGTTAGAATTTGAAAATTGAACCGAGTCAGGAATAACTGAGAGATGCAACTTGAGAAAGCAAGGAAGGTGCTTAGCTTAAAATCTTATAGATAGAAATGCTCTTTCAGTTACAAAAAATTACTCGATAGCTTAGTGAAAATATAATTAAGTTGAAAAACTATCAACCTAATGATTTTTGGTTTTGGTACCCATTTATAGTAAAGACTAAACCATGAATGGATTGAGATGATAATTTATCAGAAGTTGACTTTGGTCACCATCAACAGTTGTGGCATTGCTGAATAACCTTATAACTGCGAGGAACTATTTTATGTTTTAAGCTGGAAGAATTCATTAAAATACATGGAGCAAACTAAGTAACTCTTAGACCATGTCATTTACAAGTATTCCATAGGTTTCAACTTATTATGATGTAATAAAGGCAAGCACATTTGTTTAGCAGTTTAGCTTTGAAATGAAAATTAGATATTCTTTAGTATCATGCGGCTTTTGCGTGATATTGTTTCTTCTACAATATTTTTCTTCTTGTTGCTGTAACTGAATTGGATTATATTACAGTTTTCAATAGGTTTGTTGCTTAGTGCATTGGTAAGGTATTTTTAGGAGTCTCTGATTTAAACTATCTTTCCTAGTATTCTGCATCATTTTTGGCGACGTATAGAAATACAGATGCCCTCCATTAAACAGTCTTGCATAGTTCATGAACATCTATTACACAGACCTCAGGTGTTTCTCAATGTTGTTTCCTGGGTTCTTACTAGCAACTAGGAAAATCATGCATCCATGCCATTGTCTAAAGAAATCTCTGTTTTCTTTTTGCTTGCATGCCCACAAAGTTCAAAGCAATAATTTACACCTCAGTCGGGAAATGAATTCAATTTTTTTAGTGGTAGTAACTAATCCAATTTTATATATGCAGACTGGAGCCATTTCAGTTGTTATTCGACAAACAAATATTATATGGGTGCTTTTTGTCGCCTGTACTCAGATCATAGACATTGCCATAACCCATGGAAAGGAAAATGCAACAACAGCAGAGTCAGATGTGTCTATCAACAAACCTGGTATGGCATGTGATGACAATACTAATGTAGTGGGTTTAAATCTGAGGAAGCGAAAGGTTGTTAAAACGATGTACACTGTCAAGAGTTCCTTGGCCAATGAATATGCATCTTCTCCTTCCTCTCACTTGTTTAGCAAGTAACTCTGTAACTTGGTGGCCGCAGAAAAGTTATTTCCATCTCATTTTCTTGTTTTAATGAAATATTTTAAATAACTGTATATTTTATTTCTTCTTGTAGGCTCTCTTGAGGATATTTGGGCAATCCTTTTAGCGTTATGGCACACATGAAGTGGGAAGTTTTGATCTCATTTAGCCCCTTCATGATGGTATTGGTTGCTTTTGTTTTGTTTGTCTTATATAATGGGAGTATTGTTCCTGGTAAGATTCCTTCTGTTATTTTTATCCCATGTAAATTTTTGGTCCTCTAAAAGTTCCTATTTTCACGTATCCTTCTGACACTTCAGGGGCAAAAGAAGCACATGCAGTTACCCAGAATTTTGCTCAGATAGTTTAATTCAGTCTGGTTTCTGTAATGGCTCTGGCTCCCATGCATTTCACTGTCACCCATGATGTAGACCTGTTAAAGCACTTTAGGTAAAGTATGACCGTTGGTTTCTTTCTGGGGTTCATGGCTCTCACCGCTGGCTTGGTCTCTGCACAGTTTTTCAGGTTAGCTCAGATAAGTAATTTTGATTCATTCTTGACTGTTTAATCTGTTTCTCTCATTTTCTTACAATCCCCGTTGGTTGATTAATGCAGTGTTGCTCATCCATACCTTCTAGCCGACAACAGGCACTACCCTTTCTATCTCTGGGGAAGATCATCATGGCTCACCGGTCAATTAAATACCTTCTGGTCTCTTTCTATATCTGGTCATGGCTTAGCAATATTCATACCTTAGGTTAGAAAAAATCTGTAGCAAGCACTCTCAGTTTCATTCACTCATAAGGTTATACTCCTAGCCGTCGTGAAGTCTTGATTTTAAATATAAGATTTTATCTTAAAATTAATTTATTTAACTTATAAATTAATATATAATTTAATATTATATAAAGATATTTTAAGAAGATTATGTTATATTTGTTATATTCCTCCTGTCCTTAGTATAAAATTTAATTGAATAATTAATTTTAATCTTAAATATAAAATATATTTTTTATATTTATAAAAAAATAATTTATAAACTGATATATAATATAATGTTATACTATTTTAGAGATATCATGTTATTTTATTATAATTAAATAATATATCTAATTTTTTTTAATATATTTAAATTAATTAAATAATTCTTATATTATTTATCATAGAGTATTCATTTAACTATTATCTTATGCCAAACTGGGAACTTTCGAAATAAAATAGGGGTATTGGCATACTTTGTGGATACTGCTTCGGTTCTTGTACCAGCTCCTCTGATAGAGTTCAGATACTACACCAATACCATTCTTCTTCTTGGCGCTTCACGGGGATAATAACGACAGTGGAAGTTGGTATCTGACGGGGATGCTATATATCTGTGTGAATGTTTTCACAATGATGATGTTTTTGTTCAGGCCATTTAGTTGGGATCATGAGCCTGGAATCCAAAGGTTTATATGGTAACTTAATTTGCAGGAAAAGGAAAAGAAAGCTCTCATGTGTTCAAGGCATTTTGTTTGATTGAAAAACTAGTTAGTTTGTTTTATTGACTTGTCTTGTCAAGTTCTCTTGTATAGTCATGTAAATCTCGATTAAACAGGAATGACTTTACCTGAAGTCTTACATTTTCTGTTTTAAGCTTTTTAATTTGGTTTTGGGATCCAAGTTTGGTAGGCCCCATATGCCCTCTATGGATGCTTGAAACCTTGTAAAATCTAATGAATCAATTTATAAAAACATCTAATAAATTAGTTAAGTGATATTTTTTTCTTTAATATAAAATTTAATTAATTAATTTAAATATATTAAAATATTAGATTATATATTAATTTATATGTCAGGCTAATTAATTTTATAAATATAAATAATTTTTTTAATTTTTTTAAATTAGTCTAATAAATTTTATATGAAAAAATAGATGTAGTATAAATTTATATTAAAATATTCACACTATTTATTAGTCAATAATGTAGTTATATTATATTGAAAAAAGTTTCTAATTAAAAAGAAGGCGAATGTAAGATGGAAGGAGAAGAAAGAAAAAAAGAATGTATGATAGAAATAATAGATTTGATATTATAAAAAAAAAAATTGTAGGTAACTGTGATTTTCCCGTTCTCTAGTTTAATTCGGTATCAGTCCCAAAATAAAAAACAATATGCAAATGAGTCCCAAACCAATATTCATCTACGGACCCCGCCGGACGATTATTAACGTGCCGCCAATGCTCGGAGCTCCACTCTGCTGTGCCGTGCCATCGACTTCAACCTCTGGTCTTTTTGCTTGAATACTCATCTTTCTTCGCCATGAACACCTATTACAGACTCTTCTCTCGCCATCGCTTTTGTATGCCACGTTCTCTTCTCCCTAATATCACCGCAGCCACTTCCTTCTCCAAGACTGCCACGGCCACCGACTACCTCGATTCCGCTCTTATCAAATCCTACACCATGACACCGCCAATCAAACCCTGGCCTCAGCGCCTCTACCCCAAGCGTCTCACTTTAATGATTACCCGCCAACAAATCTTGACATTGCCACCCAAACTTTCCACTACGCGGGCCAATATAATCCCGGGTTTTCACGCCATCATTCAGAGACTCTCCCGTGCACGTGAATTCGATCAAGTCGAAGAACTTCTCTCTCAGTTGCCATGTTCTGGAATCAAATGCGGCGAGCAATTGTTCATAAATGTGAGTCGGAGTTATGGGCTTGCAGGTAAAGCTAAATCGGCCGTTAAAACCTTCTTGCAGATAGAATCGTTTGGGGTTAATCGATCGGTGAGGTCGCTGAACACTTTACTTAATGCTTTGGTCCAGAATAAACGATACGATTGGGTTCACTTGATGTTTACAAACTGTAAAACTAAGTTTGGCGTTATACCTAATGTCTTTACCTGTAACATTTTGATTAAAGCTCTTTGTCAGAAAAATGACATCGAGGGTGCTCTCAAGGTGTTGGATGAGATGCCTGTAATGGGTATGGTTCCAAATGTGGTGACTTATACTACAATTTTATGTGGGTATGTTTCTAGAGTTGATATGAATGGTGCTAAGAGGGTTTTTGGGGAAATTTTTGATAGAGGATGGTTACCTGATGCTATTACTTATACAGTTTTGATGGATGGATTTTGTAAGCAAGGGCGTTTGGTTGATACAATTAAAGGTAATGGATTATATGGAAGGAATGGGGTTGAACCCAATGATGTTACTTATGGGGTTATGATTGAGGCTTATTGTAAGGACAAGAGATCCGGACAAGAGGGTTTTTGGTGAAATTTTTTATAGAGGATGGTTACTTGATGCTACTACTTATACAGTTTTGATGGATGGATTTTGTAAGCAAGGGCGTTTGGTTGATGCAATTAAGGTAATTGATGGTATGGAAGAGGATGGGGTTGAACCCAATGATGTCATTTATGGGGTTATGATTGAGGCTTATTGTAAGGACAAGAGATACGGGGAAGCTTTTAACTTGCTTGATGATATGCTTGACAAGAAATATGTACCAAGTTCATCACTGTGTTGTAAGGTCATAGATTTGTTGTGCCAGGAAGGAAATGTTGAAAATGCTGTTGAGCTGTGGAGGAGGCTTTTGAAGAACTGTACTCCTGACAATGCTGTATCTAGTACTCTTATACATTGGCTTTGTAAGAAGGGAAATATATGGGAAGCAAAGACAATGTTTGATGAATTTGAGAAAGGTTATATTCCCAGTCTCTTGACATATAACACGCTAATTGCCGGAATGTGCGAGACACGGGAACTTTATGATGCAGCTAGGTTATGGGATGACATGGTGGAAAAGGGGTGTTTTCCTAATGCTTTTACATATAACATGTTGATTAAAGGATTTTGTAAAGTTAGTAATGCAAAGGAGGGTATCAAAGTTCTGGAGGAGATGATGGAAAAGGGCTGTTCACTTAACAAAACTACTTACTCAATGTTGAGTGAGGGGCTTTCTGTTTCAGGAATGAAGGACGAAATGAAAAGGGCAGTTGCAATGGCAACATCCAATGGAATTGATAGAGACCCGGGATCTTTCCTTAAGTAAGGTCAATGAAGTTGGACATGATAAAAATTTGGCTTCGAATGTCTCATAAACTGCAGGGTAAAATGTATTATTTGAAAAGAAGCAGACTTCATGAACTCATAAGTCATAATCAGTGGAAGGTGATTTACTCTCAGGTATGATTCCTCCATTTCTTGCAGTCAGCTTTAGTTTGGTTGCTCTTCTTGGGTTCTCTTGTAGGATCATACAAGATTACATATTACATAATTTGATAATATCATAATTATTCTCATACGATTATCAGCTTATAAGTCGGAAAAAACTTCTCATAAAAGGCGTTCATCAGATGTTTTGTCAATCTCTCCCACCATCGACAAGCACACCTAACTTGTAGCTGTTATTAAACAAGTAAGTTGTGAAATTTATCATACCTTTGTTCTTTGTTAAACTGCGATTGTACCTTCTGATAAGTTTGATATATTCAGTATTTATCATATGGTTATGTATTACAGGAACCTTTGAGCTGTTGCACATTCGTACTTACGTTATTCATGTTTGTCCAGGAGAGGTCGCTATGTCCAAGTTAACTGGTGGAAGACTACTTTATTCGTATGCTTCTCTTAGTAGATTCACTTTTTTCAAGAACGTCGCAGTTAACGATTCAAGAAGGCATAACTGAAGCTTAAGTTTTGTTTAGTTTAAACATGGGAAGTGTTGCCATCTGATTTATACTTTTGGCAATTTTGTTTATTGCATTGAGTTACATTCATAGTCTGTATTACACATGGAATCACTGAAGTTGAAGTGAAGACATTGAAATTGAAGTAGCATTCTGACGATGCCCATGGCCGTTGTATATGCAAATATTATCCTCATTGAGCCTGAAGGAAGAAAATTTTTGTATAGTTGAATGGTATCTTAATCAGAAGGACCCAATTGATCAATAATGCCAGTCTTCCACCGCAGATGTATTGTTTGTAGTAGTGCTTTCTTTTACCCTTCCCATTATACATGTGGAGCATTAAATTACAAAGTGTGATCCGAAATACAATGAATCTAGTGACGAGGTATTTGGTACTTTGGAGACAAACACAATGATTTCATACAGTTATGTTGACAAAATTAATTCAGTTTATTTAAATTGATTAAAATTCATAGTGTTATGTTAACAAAATGTTGAATACATGCTATGGTAGTTATTTTCTTTAAACGAGCTAAATTCCATTTCTATCATTGAACCAAATATCTAATTGTCGGTTTTATTGAACTCAAGGCAATGGTTAAGAAAAAGCATTCAATTCTGGTCAGTGGGGAAAGTAGAGCTGGTAAATCTGAAACTACAAAACTGCTTATGAGATACCCTGCTTACCTCGGGGGTTGGGCTGCTACTGAAGGAAGAACAATTGAACAAGAAGTTCTTGAAGTATTATCAGAATGTCAATCTATGAGTTCAAATCAATGGTTATGCATTATCTTTATCGAATCATGAAATGAGAAAAACAGAGGGGAAAAAGGCGTTAAACTGAGAAGGATGAAGTTACCACATAGTTGGACAACAAAATCAAGCTTCAACTTACTTGCAAAGGTAAAGGAGGATATGAATACAGCTTAACCAAGAACATAATTTGTAAGTGGATTTTCAGAAAAGCTCATCTAATGGGCCAAAACCCAAAAAAAAAAACAAGCATAGAAACCCAACGTCAGAAAAGAGAGAAATTATATGTTCAGGTCATTTTGGATGGAGAAGTTGATCTGGCGATCGAGAAGGGAGGCAGTCGCAGAACAGCTTCCTCGGTCTCAATAGGGTCAGACCTCAGTATCTATTTGAAAAACAAAAAATAGTTTAATAATCTAAGTTAAACAATCTCCGAAGCATGGAATTCAGTGATAAAGAGAGAGAGAAGAGGAAGAGATTACTGGGTCTTGAAGCACAGGCTTGGTGTCGTCCTTTGCTGGCCTGAAACGAGGCTTCTGGTTCTGCTGGGGCTTCTCCGAGATCCGCAAATTGCTGTTAAGTTGAATTGAAGACTCTGAAGTGTTCATCGCTTCTGCCGTTTTCAAGCCTCGATTTCCCTCCCGATTGTGCTGCTTCTCGAATCGCTGATGAATGAATTGACGCTGTTCGTTCTGAGATTTCGCGCTCCTCTTCCATTTCGAGGGAGAATGGCTAAAACGCTGAATATGCTGTCGTTTCTCACTCAAACCCTTCTCTTTCAAAAAAGAAAATGATAATCCTTATTTCTTAGAGATTCTTTCTTATGGTAATATAATAAATTTATAATCTTCTCAGTAAATAATTTAAAAAAAGCTTTTTATCATTAATAATATTCTATTTATTTTTATTTTTTTTATAATTTTAAATTTATTCTTTAATAGTTAGAAGCCATACACAAGTATGGATATACAAATAAAATAAAAAATATTTCATTATCTCTCTTTTTAATATTTTATCTTTTTTTTCTTTTTAGTTTTTTTCTTATTTTTATAATACTGATATATAAGTCATTCATTATTGATCAATGTGTATGAGGTATTAAATTTAAACGGCATAAATCTAATCACAAAATGTTTTTAAAATAAATAATAATTAGAATTTATCATGACACTTAATTTAAGGGTGTATATTGGCAGAGTAGCCTCCTGTCCGATATTCTGCCTAAAAAAAGTATAGATTATATTTTATAACCCGATACTCGGCCCTACCTAATAAAAGCCCTAATCATTTTATGCTGGACATGAGCGAGTTGGGTATGCCTAAATTCGTAATGTTATACTCATGTTATAAAAAAATCTACAATAATAAGCTTTTAAAATAATATCATATTCATATATCTTCAAGAGTTAAATAATATATATAATATACTACGAATAAGGTAAAAAATAATAATAATTAAAGTTTTAAAATATATTGCATATAAAGAAGCTTTAAAGTCTAAATAATTTGTAATTGTAACATTGTATCAATCTCCCTAATATTGACATGGATGAAATATCAAAAAAATAAAATAAATAATTAGAAAATAACAAAGTTTAAAAAAATTAATATAATTATAAATATTAAAAGATGTAATTTACATTTTTAATTATTTATTTTTGTAAAATGATCATTTAATCATTAGTACCTATCATATTCTCTCTTTTAATTGTAGTATTTAGAGATATAGCCTGAAAAAAGTATAGGTTGTATTTTGTAACTTGATATCTAGTCCTACCCTATATTTATCAAGTTGGGTAAAAAACTTTTATCGCAAATTTGAGTAAGCATATTGGACCATGGGCTTTAATACTTATTCACTTATTGTTATAATTTTTTTATTATTATGTTTTTTCTTTGACCTTATAATAATTTTTTAACTTTTTAAAATATGTCGCACTGTTCCTCACACAAATTCTTTAAAAATTAGAGATTTCTCCCACCACTATGTGAGTAAAAAATATATATTATAATTATAAATTATTTATAATTATTATAAATTTTTATTATAGTTAAAATTTTAAAATATTATATAAATTTAAATTTTGATTTTCAAAATATTTTAAGTTTATTTTAATTTTGAAAATATTTTAAACCTCATGACAATAATTAATTATTAATCTTATTAAAGTAGGACTCAAAATTTTTTGAATATCAAAATGAGATTAGTGATGATTAAGATTATTTATTATAATTTGTAAAAAATAAATTAAAAATATTAAATCGGATTGATTTATATTTATTTTTAAATCAATTGAGTATTATAATATTTGAAGAGTATAGTTGATAATTAATGATTGATTATACTTATGATTCTACTTATATATATAATATTGATAATAATGCATCAGGATTAATGTACATATTAATATTAAGATAAAACCAATATTTTAATATTAAATAAAATAAGTATATGAAGGGGATAATGGATAGGGATAAGATTTTTTTTTCAATTTTTTTAAAAAATGGTTAAGCTTACTTACTATTTAAAGATAGAATGAAGTTTTATTTTCTTCTAAACAATATTAATATTGAGTAAAGGGAGTTGTCAATTATCTTTAAATATAAATTTAAATATTTAAAAATTATAATATCTTCTCAAACACCAAACAGAAATGACATAAGATATTTTTTTTTTGGCACAAGAATTTTTAGAAAGGAGTTAATCTCACCCACAATTTAAGGACATAAAGAAATATCCCTTCCTCTTAACTGATACTAATATCATGACAGGCTATCTATTATCCTCAGACATAAATCTAATCACTTATAAGTTATGATATCTCTTTAAAAATTATAATTAAAATCATAATAAATAATATTTTCCATAAATTAAATATATTTTAAATAATCTTATATCTCATTATTTCTTAACTTAAACTTACATAGAATCAGTTGAATGAAATAAGATATATACAGTCAATTCCACATGGAGTAGGTGTTGGGAGCATATCAAAGACTTTTTTGGGCCTCAATCCGATGGGATTCCCAGTCCACTATCAACGATCCAACTTCACTTGGGGCCCACCACCACCATGTTATTCCGTAGTCAGTAATTTGTTCCCTACGTGTTTGTGGGACCCAACGCTGATTAAAGTCCTTGACTACCCTACCCTCTCCGATCCGTGACTCATTATTGTTCCGCCGTTGACGATAACGCAGCTTGCTGCTTGCTTGCAGATATTTTTGGACCTCCCAAACTTATGTATATAGGCACATCTACTTTTGAAAATTACTCGTGGGATATCAAGACATCAAAATTAATATACAAATTCACTAGTGATAAATAATTTAATTTAATTATTTAAATTCCGTATAATAATAGATAGACTATGATAACATATTTAGAGAGAAATAATAAGAATTATAAAGAACTATATATATTATTTCTCTAATCATAAATATATGATATAATTAGTGAATTAATATTAGTATTAAATATAATATTATTTTTTATATTTATTAATTTTTTAAATTAATTTTATTGATACTCTCTCAAAAATAATTAAATAAAAAAATGAGTAATTAAGTGATTGAGTGAAATAAAATAATTATAGTACTTTAAAAAAATATATTATAATAAATAATTTAACTAATTTTTTAAATTTAATTAAAATTAATTAAATAAGTATTGTATTTAAGATTAAAAAGATATTATAAAATAGAAACATAATCATACAATTGAGTTACACACTGATCTATCTTTATTTTAAAGAGATAAACTAACTTATTTAGGGACTTAAAAAAATAACCAATATACCCTTAAGTGAGAAAATTATCCTATATTCTAAACTTATGAACTATAACATCTTATGTAGAATTCTATCGTTATTAACAAAGTGATGACCACTAATCAATTTATTAATTCAATTTTTTAACATATAAAAACATATCTAATTCTCAATTAACTTGCTAAAAAACCAACCAATTAGACAGATGAAAAGACAAATAAACCATGATGCTATTTATGGTGGTAGATGTTGAGTTAGTAGGAATTTTGAATAGTATAGAGCAGTAGTGGGTTCAATGCTACCATGAATAGTAATTCCACTCAAATTTTGACAATTCATCAAGAACAGTGTAGTCACTTGTCATCAAGTGACTAATGTTCTTAAGGAGATTGCAGATTAGAGAAAATGGCAAATGCCTCTTTGATTAATTAAACTGAGGGAGCCGCAATTTTATTTATAAATCATGAATCTATTATACTTATAAACTATTTAAACTCATAATCTTACGCT
This sequence comes from Leucaena leucocephala, assembly GCA_037074615.1. NCBI lineage: Eukaryota > Viridiplantae > Streptophyta > Magnoliopsida > Fabales > Fabaceae > Leucaena > Leucaena leucocephala. Next base: position 20,438,584 of record CM073554.1, read on the forward strand.
TAAATCTTAGTATTATTGGACTACGAAGTCCCAACAGAGCTACAGTTGATTTTAGCATATCTTTTAAATAAAGAATATTTACCAAAAAGTAGAGGGAATCATAAGGGAGAGAGTCCTCTTCCCACCTCTAATCCATAGACTAAGACTTCATCATCCATGATTGTCTATCACTTTTGACTATATACCCTCTGTCCCATGACAAAAGTTAACTTCTAAATGGGGTTCTTTAATTCATATTATAAACCATTTAAAAGATTAATTGATCTACTAATTTTATTCTTTTTTAATTATAAAGATAATAGAGAAATAAGAAAAAATGCCTATTATTTAATAGGGATATAATTAAAAAAATAATTTAAAATAAATTTAACCAGTTAACAACTCATTTCCAATATTGAAGAGATAGTTAAAAATTATTTATATATTATATATTATTTTTTTATACTATATATTCCCTCCAATCTAATAATATATATTTTAATATTAGATTGGAGGGAATATAATAATTAGAGGCCCATTACATATACTTTGATTATCTAAAGCAATTATATTTTAGTTGAGTCAATAAAAATTAATATAAATAATAAAAAATATATTTATATCTTATAAGAGTGTAAGTTTAATTGTTGCTATTATTTTGAGGACTTCTTTAATAGATAATTTTATAAATTTTCTATAAATATTTTATAAGTTCTAAAATTATACTATAATTTTAATAAAAAATTAGAATTAAATTTACTTAAATTTTTTAGCATATATAAAAAAAACTCTCTCTGTCGCAGTAACTTTGTCCTTGTTGATTTTGGTGATAAATACTATGCTTCTATTTAAATGTATGGTCAATTTTCATAGTCTATATATATTAAAAAGGAATGCGTAGAAGAAGGAAAAAGAATAGCAAAACAAATTAAAATGCAGGCCCCTATGTGACGCGAAGACGATGAGGGTGTGACATGGAACAAGTTGGGAAAGGGAATTTACGTCCGTTTAGTAACATGGAATTGAGAATTGAGCAGGTGGGAAGTAGAATTAGAGGGGAACCCAAAATTTGGGTGTTTGGTAATACGGAACTCACTTATAATTCTAATTTTAATTTTATTATTTTTGTTATAATGGGTCCCATGGAAATAAGACTTAAGGACCGATATACCCCATCCATTTTATCATTTGACAACTTTGCCCTCCTGGCCCTTCATCTCTCTTCACTTCCCAACTCCAACGTTCCTCTCCCTCTCTAATGACGACGGCGAGCTACAGCGATGGCAAAAGGTCGGTGAGGATGACAGTGAACGGCATGAGGACGACAGCGGAGGTGATAGAGGATGACGGCGATGGAGGAGTGCTCAGCCTTGTTCGACCCGAATGAAAGACGAAGGCCGCAACAGAGAAGTACCTAGATCTGTGACGCCGACGACGATGAGTCTTCTTCTCACTGAACCCACTACTCAACGAGGACGGCGATGAGGTGGAACACACTGCTCACTTAAGTCCAAGACGTCGATCTAGCTTCCATCACGAGATTGAAGTCTGATCCAGCTTCCATCGCAAGTTCGAAGTCCAATGTATAGCAATGTCGGAATCGTCTCTTCCAATCTGCAACATCAGTGACTAAGACATATTCCGATCTGCAACATCAGTGACTAAGACATATTCCGATCTGATTTCGTTTGTAAACTTTGATTTCAATTTCAACTTCGATTTTGATCTCTCTAGTTCATGGAAGATTTTGTTTATTTTTCAAGTTTTCTGATTTTTTCTTGGATTTCGATTTTGTTCATCTGCTTCTGGCTCTTGTTTCTAGCTCTGTTCTTCTGAATCTTCAATGGTGGCGTTCATCAATTTGTTTTATTTATTATGAATTGTCGTTAAATTTATTTAGTTATTTGGATTCTGAATATGGTGGCACTGCCACTGGAGATGAGAAGCACGATGACGAAGCCTACGAACATGAGAGGAAGATGGTTTTTTCCTCTTAGTTGGGGTATGTTGGTATTTTCCTATTATTAATATATATATTAATTAAAACTTATAAATTACTTCTACCCTCCTATTAAACAAATTTTTAATTTTACTTTAATTTCTTTTTTTATTATAATTTTTTTAAAAAAATTAAACTTATTAATAATTTAAAGATATAACAAAATATATTTTTCTCTTATAATATACTAATATCAAACTAAATAAATTATATATTATTTTTAAATATAAATTTAAATATCTATAAAATATAATACCTCTCTAAATTTCGTGTGAAACCATATAACCTAATTTCTAAATAATTAAATTTAAATATAAAAATAATAGATAATTTATATTATTTAATATTAATATTATCTAAAAAAAATTATCTTTTTTTTTAATCTTGAGTAAGCTCAATTATTTTTTTTATAAATTTTTATCAAAAAAGAAAAAGAGTGGGAATACACTTCAATTTAAGGGCATGTTTGAATTAGCTTTTGGAGAATAGATTCTGAAAAAAATAAATTCTGGAAAATAGATTTTGAGAAGAATAGATTTTTAGGAATAGAGATATTTGGATGATTAGTAGTATAATTACTTTTTATATTGATAAATTATCAAAAAGGGTATTATTTGATTAAAGTATGAGAGATGAGAGAGTGTAGAGAATAAATAGGAGAGAGGAGAGAGTGTAGAGAAGAGAGAGAAAAGAGGAAATATGATTAAGAAGAGAGATGAGAGAGTGTATAAGAAAAAATATAGGTAAAATAGTAATTGGATAGTTTATAAGCTCTTTTACTGTTCTAAAAGCTATTTTCAATATCTTATTTAAAATTATAATTTTAAATTATAGTTTTAATTAAAATTAATTCTAAATAAAAATTATTGTTTATGTGAAATTTTTCAAATTAAAATTTTAACTAAAATTAATTTTTAAAAATTGTTGCCAGGCACTAAAAACAATTCTCCGCACCGAACTGCATTATAGAAATGGGGGGAATATGGATGTAGATGAAAAGAGTGGGAGTGCAATCAGATCCACCCTTTTTTAAATTCCCCAAAGTGGCCTATAGAATCAATCTTTCAAATCCTTAGAGAAAAAACCATCCCTTGCTCGCTATCCCTTTTCTTTGACTCTAATGTGTCCATCAATCAATCACCCCAAGAATCAAGGCATTCTCATACAGTTCTCTTTTCTTAATTAAAGAATCGTCCCCATCTAATAATAATAGCAACATTATATTATAATATTATATAAATTATTCTTAATTTGTAAACTTCCACTGGCTGAAAGAAAACTTTCACATTATTAAATGCATTCAATGAAGTGAAAGCTAGTATTAAGAAAATTGGATCTGCCATTAAATGGTACCATTCATAACGATACAAATAAATATTTAAATTTTAAAAAAATTAATTTGTAGTAAGAAAAAATCAATATTCATGAATGTCATCTCATAGTTTTTTCCCCATCATATCTGTGGGTATATAATTTATGATTTCAATACATGCATATTTCTTACTTATTTGTTCATTTCCCCCAATCCCCATAACTTAAAAAGATGAATTTAAATTTTAAAAATATAAATAAATATGTGTTTGGTTCCACTCATTGAATCACTCTCTTCCTAGTTTTAACTACTGTATTTTTTTTTTCCGGTTTCATCACATCTCTAAATAGGACATGTGACTGGTGTTTAGTTGACCCAGCTGATCCAGCTCTCAAAACAATTATAAAAAGTACTTATTACTTTAAAATTTAAAGCAAAGTTGATAATTAATGAAAAAAATCATATTTAATCAATTTTTTAATTAGATTTGATAATTTTCAAATTTTACTGACTAATATTACATCTCAAATAGTTCTATAAAAATAGTTTTCTAATTTTCTAGACTTGGTCATAAATATTTTTAATTATAAAAAATAGTATATTTTAATTAAACGTATAAAGATAAATAATTATTAATAGTGTGACTCATTTACTCGTGAAAATCCATGTGCCTACCGGAGTTATTAATAATATTAATTGCTATATTATATTTTAATTAAACAAGAAACATATAAAGATAACATAAAATATTTTTCAAGGAGAGAATGATTGGTACGCTGCGAGTTTTCCCGGCATGGGTGTCAAATGTCGTGAAACTTCCGAACCATGCCGTTAGATCTCAGAGGGGTCAAATTTCCCCACGACTATAACCGTCCGATAGTTCCAATCTTATCCGTTAATTGTCCATAGTCTCATCGAACGGTGTAAAACTTCTATTCAGTGCAAGGTGTAGAAGGCGCCAGAAAATGCGCTTGTAGTATTCCCATAAAACCGCGTAGACAAATGGATCAGTACACTTTTGGCTCCATACGCATGGATTGAAAGCCTTCCCGATGATGACACGTGTACGGTAGATATCCCTCCTCCTTCATTATAAATTGCGGTCACCCCCCACCCCTCTCCCAACGCATTCAATACGTTCTGATTAGTGCATTATAAGAGTAGCTTCGTTATCGTTGTGATTTTAGTCTCATCTGAAAATGTCTTGCTCTGGTGGAAACTGTGGATGCGGAAGCGGCTGCAAGTGCGGCAGTGGATGTGGCGGGTAAGTTTGCGATTACCTGTTGTCCATCTGTATGTTCACTCAGAAAATGTTTTGTCGGTGTTTTGGTTGGCTCTTTTTGGTTGAATTTTGATTTTGTGCCGTGAAAATTTTTGTTCTGCCTTTCTGCAATCTCTATTTTTCGTTCACCTTTTCGCTTTAGTTTAATTTCTCGTAGATTTTGCACGATCACCAACGATCATAGAAAAAATAATAAACCAGAGATCATAACCTATCGACGAGTAAAGAGAGGAGAAAAAATCAAATATACGAAGATAGAATTGGAACTCTTCTGTTGATCCCTATTTTGAAATTCAAAGGCTCTTTTTACTTGTCATTTCACGAACTCATCATCATTTTTATTCTCAGTCCTCTGTAGTCTTTTCATCTAGGTCTGGTTTTTTATGACACTTGTTCTCATACCATGACCATTTGTTTGAGCAAAATAATTCACTGAGACGATTACTTTGTTCAATTTTGTCACAGCTGCAAGATGTACACAGATTTGAGCTACACCGAGCAGACAACCACTGAGACTCTGGTTATTGGAGTCGCACCGGTGAAAACTCAATTCGAAGGAGCCGAGATGGGCGAAGCCACTGAGAATGGCTGCAAGTGCGGAGGTAACTGCACATGCAACCCCTGCAACTGCAAGTAAGGGGGAAGAAGACGAAGCTAGAAGCAGAGAAGGTTGCCGTAGGCGTTATACCTAATAACATAGAATAAGCGAATGTAAGAGGTGTTGTATTGTGCTATGGAGTGTCAGAATAAAGTGGTTATGGCTTGACTAATTCAGGTCATGGCTGCTTTGATTTGGTTTGTGTTTGATTGTGTGGCATAAAAGCCTTAGCTAATATGAACTGGGCATCTCTGCGTTTTAATGGAATCATATTATGGTATTTGGTGAGCTTGCTTTTTGATCTCTCTCCCCCTCTTTTTGGCACAGAATAAATCACAGATTTCTTTCTTTGAATAGTATCGTTTCCTTGAGAAATGTGATTAACATAGCAATGCTTGTTTTTGGACAGATGTGGATATTATTCTTATATATGGTTTTAATTTCTACGATTTTTCAATATATGGAATATGAAATTACCTACTATTTTTTTTAAAAAAAATCATTTGAATTATTATTATTGGCTTAACCAGTAAGCCATTCCCATCATTTTTCGTAATTACTTACTTTACAAAAATTTGATTTTACTTATTGTAAGTATTACGAATGTTATTGATTGATATTGGATGAATGTTAAGAAAATTAAACTTAATATAACATTGAGTATAATTGAGGTGAATTTTAAATTTAGAAAAAAATAATTAATTTGATTTTGTCATAACATTTTTCTCTTATATATATTGCTGAAAATGAGTGATGACATTAACCATGTTGCAAACATGTTTTATTTGAATATATCTTGAGAAATAGCTTGTCGAGGGGAGAGCTATTGGAATATCAAATAATTTTGATGGACACAAAAATACATGAAAAGACAAGTTTAAACTTTCTATAATAAATTCATAAAATAATGTAAACGTGGGTCTAAGTGCTTTAGCTGATATTGCCCATTCTCATCATTACATTTCTCAAATTATTGCATTCAATTTCTTTCATTAATTATCGTTTTCCCAGTAAAACGCTGCCACGTCATTTGTGCTTATCACCGTCCTAATGGTACTGGTACTTTCACTTGCAGTAGTACTGGTCACTTGCTTTGTTATTCATCATATAATTAGCGCCACCCTGCCAAAAGTTAAGTGTGAATAATATCCAAAAGTAAGGTTATATACTTAAACCAGAGATTTTTTTTTGTTACATTAAACCAGAGATTTTGAACACTCAGAAGGAAAGCTCTGGCATAACAAACCCAACATATCATATATATCCTGTTTGAAATCACGGAAACCGTGATTTTACAAGCTTTTTTTTTTTATAAAATTTAAATTTAAATAAATTTTAAAACAAACAGTCATATTTATTTAAATGAGCTTTTAGATCAAATTATAGTTTAAAACTAAAATTTCAGATAAGCTGGTCAGAATAGCTTATGGAATAGTAAAAGAGTTTATGAATTAACCAATTACTATGTTACCTATATTTTTTCTTACACCCTCTCTCATCTTTCATACTTGTTCTTACACCCTCTCTACTCTCATTTCTTACACTATCTCTCCTTTCATTTCTTATCTCTCCTCATTTAATACTTATATTATTTTTCATAATTTACCAATAATAAAAATATTTCTAGAAATAACTATCCAAACACTCATTTATTCAAAATCACTTTTTTTTATAAACTTTTCTCCAAAAACCCTTTTCTATAAACTACTCAAAAACTCTTTTTTTTTCATAAGTTTATTTTTAAAATCCTATCCAAACAGGTCCATCATATATTTCAATACACTTTTCATAAATATAATTTTATTTATAATATACAATATATTTAATTAATTTATATGAATTAAAAAATTAATTAATTATAATGAATATGTGTAGATTTTTTTTAATCATTTTGAACTATTTTTAATAAAATTCTCCTTACTATATATATATAGAGGAATAGCTCTTTAAAATATGGGTGGGATAATTGTTTTAATAATAACGGGTCTAGGTTTAGTTTTATATGTGAAATGGAACTAAGTTATTTTTTTAAAAACGTATGTTTGGTTTCATATTAAGAATATCAAAATCATGATTTTAATAAAAGCATATAAATTTTAACATGAAACCTAACATACTTTAATATAAATGCATTATATACATTTTCTTTTATTACTCCTCTAGTTATAAAATTACATATTAATCAATTTTAACTAATTTATATGAGTTTTTTAACGTGTGTGTATAAATTTTTCCTGATTTTTGGGTAAATTTCCACTCCCATCCATTTTTTATCTTAGTCTTGTGCCTCTTGACCCTGACTCTGACTACTCCCTCCCCTCGCCCTCTCTCGGTAATTTTTAAGGCAGTGTTTGGAATGAAACTTTTTTTTGCCTTTTCTCTCTCTCCCCCTGACCCTCCAAAATTGGAATTTTTTGGAGGAAAGAAAAATAATATGTCAATTCTGACTAAATTGCCCATGGTAATATTTTAGTATTCCAATTCTATCCACTATCCGCGTGGCTAAAACTTTCCCTTTTCATTCCCTTCGGTTGCTCTTCATCACGCGTGGTCGTCTCGGCTTGATTGTCTCTTCTCCTCCGGTCATCGTCGCCGCCACTTGTTTCGTCGTTTTTGATCGTCGTCCACATCTCTCCCCTAGTCTCGTTCGTTCTCGTCGTCTCTGAGTTCGTTCTCTCCAGGTGATTCTGGCTCTGTAGCTACCGCCTCTGCTAACTATTAATTCCCTGTTCCAGGGACCATATAATAGAAATGCTATCCATGGTTCTCTCTTCCCTATGAAATTGTAATCAATAAAATTGAAAGGTCGGATGCTTCATATGCTAAATCAGATCGGATGATTGTTGAACCATTTGATTATCAAGACTCAGTTCCTTGGCTATGAGATTAGTGGTTTTTTGTACTTAATTTGCATACCTAAAAGAGACAAAGAATCCCTGAGGACAGCTTTTTCATTGCTAAAAATGAAATTGATAATAATTTTGTAAGCTTACCGGCAGTGCTGATGCTTATCCACTTGTGCTTGTAATGGTTAAGAGGTCCATTCTCCTATTTGGTACTTTGAATGTGAATACAGAGATGGCACATTGGAGTGTATTTTGTTTTTTTTTATAAATTTCTTGTCTCGCAATTTCTGTGGCCCCTGTCCTTGTCCATGTTGTCCTCCTAGTTAAGGCTTTGAAATTCCTCAAATAACAACTGCAGTCATGTACCTTTTATGTTGCCAACCGAACATAACTTTGTTTTACCCACCATGCTTAAAACTAATATGCTAAGTTAAGGTAAAAACTCTCAACAGAAGTAAACGCAACACTTTGTTTGGAAACTGGTCTGTGGTCTGAATATCTGTTAGCTATGTTACCGCAAGAATGACTGATTATTAGAACTGAAATTTATATATTTTAACCTTCAAGTTTTTTGAAATGTAGTTGCCTTTTTTACTTTTATATAGAATTGCGAAATTTAATATATGGATGATGGGATACGGGGATGGGCTACCAGAGAGGACAGCGACGATGAAGTCTCTTTGCAAAATACTAGCGACGAAGAAGAACATCACTTTTCGGCTGGTTCGATGGCCAAGTTGCAGTTTCGGTAAACGATTTTGTGTGACTCAGTTAGTTATTTAGGGCTGATATATATATATATATATATATGTATGTATGTAAAAACAATTAATTACGGTGTTTTTTTCCTTGTGCTTTGGTTTTTAGGTCCGTGAAATCCAAGGCTAGCTGGAAAGATGAAATGGGAATGGCAGAAGTTATTGAAAAGAAAGGCAAATTGTGGGTAACAACTGGAATCATTCGTGAAGGCAGGACATATTGTTCAATTGAGGAGACTCTGTAGGTGGAATGCCAATCTTTTTCTTTATTGCCTCTCTTTGTGACATAGAAGGGGACAATTATGTGGGAGTTGCTCTGATCAATGTTTATTAACAGTGTTATAGTTGAAGAATAATGTCTGAATCCAAAGACTTCTTTGAATCAAATTTTTAATTAAAAGTAGCAGACATGTATGAGTAGTATTGAGATTGGTAATGCTCTAAAGGAGAAATTGTTTGAAAAGGTAATCCGATATGTGTGTATATTCTTGGGAAAACCAAATATTTCAAAATTTTTCTTGGTTATATTAAGTCTGATTTGGCAGGTATTTGATGGAATTAGGAGCATTACATCTCTTGGATAATTGTGGTATATGCATGCCTCTAACAGACGTATACAGGAAGGCCGCAGGCAGGGAGGATGGATGCTGTTGGGAGCTGTTTGAGGTTTACAAGCACCTTAAATCTCTTGGTTATATAATTGGACGGCATGGTGTTTCTTGGAGTATGAAGGATACTTCAAAAACTGTCCATAAACCTGTTGCTCTTGAAGTCACTGAAGAAAACAATCAATCAGTAGACATGGGTTCCAGAGATGAGAAATCCTTAAATGAGTTGTTCAGTGAGATGCATATTAATGAATTGAGGCCAGATTTTGATGTTTATCTTCCAAATAACAAGTTTCGAAAGACTTCTCCTGGTGATCCGAGTTTTCTGCTCCACTTGTCCAGGTAATTTATAGTTCTTTAACTGTATCAATTTCATTAATAAGCTAAAGACATTTCATTTGTTATTGATCCAATAGATGGCTTTTCTTTATTTGTTTTGATTTTTCATATAAATGGTGATGCTGTTTTTCAAAGAATATTGAAAAGGCCCTTTTCTCCTTCCTTTTTTCAAGTGTCAGTCCCTGGCCTATTATGCTGTAGGAACTTCTCATTACGAATTAAAATTGAAGGAGTTTGATCTCTGTAGAACAAGTCAAGAAAATAACCTCCTTATATATATATATATATATATATATATATATTCAATGAGTTGCAATAACCCGTGTTTTTATTGCCGGTTTGGTGCCCCTATTCTTTATAGATCAATTTGTAAAAATATTGTGTCATTCTATATTCTTGGAGGCTTTAGTCATTAGGGGTAAGACCATGCCTTGGAATTTGGTGAAACCTGAATCTTAATACACTAGGGAGTGATGAGTCTCCGTGTGAATTTTTATTGACACACTGAGGATAGCTTCAACTTCTGTTCCTCTTTTTATCTGATGCACACATAAATATATCTGAATTTTGAAATTACTCGTCTTTTCATTTGGAAGGAGCCATCCACCAGCAAGAGCAGAAATTGAAGTCCTTGAGAAACAATGCGGTGAGATTCCTCTAAAAATTTCTCTGGTTGAGGATGGACGGGTCAGTTTCTTTTCGTTTGACAAGGTGGAGCTTCCCGTTCTACCCTGAATTTGTATTTCATTTTATTTCTTCCGATTTGTTATTGTTGGCTTAATTGAAAATAGATAAACAATGAGATACTTATGAAGCTGGATAATGATAGTTATGAGCATTATATAATCTTTGTTCAGGTTGATCCTTAGTTCTATTTCTTAAAACTATAAATGCTCTGTTGGCAGTTTGCATATTAATATTATTTATCTGATACTTAATATATGATATATTTAACTAATTTAATTAGATTAAAAAAATTAATTTAATTAATATAATAAGTTTTTTCTTAGACACTATGGTTATTTTCTTTAATTCTTTTTCTCTTACTTGATTATTAATGATAAAGTATTAATAATAATACTTTTAAAAAAATAATAAATATAAAAAATATAATTTATATTTAAAATAAATATTAATTTTTTAATTAAATTCTATATTAATAAGTCGTGGTATTTTAGTTGACTATGTTGGAGTTCTTGGATTGGTGACGATCAAAATATATAAATTCATTTATATGGACTGAGAAATATGCAAGTAGGAGCAAGATATATTAGGCTTATATAATTGTTTTTTTGTTTGCCTATGGAGTTTTACTCCAATTACATTTAGATATGATCTGTGTCGTACACCTGGTTATGGTGAGTGAATTTTTTAACAGAAATTTTCTATATATATCAAAACTCAAATTTAAAATCTCACTTAAACGATATCAAACTGTTTATCACTTGAATTAACTCTTATTGATAGGCCTATATAATTCTTACAAAACAGAACAAGTTATATCAGTGAAAATCGATATTTTTGTCAATTACATTTTGGATGAAAAATTAATTTTAAATATTAATAAATTAATACGAAATAATATAAAAATATCAATACTTCAAAATGCTTCTTTACAAGTGACGGATCACTCGCATCGATGACCATTATAGTTCGGGTACTCCCCTTGCAGTACTGATTAATGCCACAATCTGGTTAATACTTGGAACAAAAAAATAGATTATAACATGTTCACCAAAAAATATATAACTACATTCGTTCAAAATATATTTTCATGAAAATGCTTAGTAATTAAAATTATTTATATAATATTAAATTTAGAAAGTAATTAAAATTTTGAAACAAAATTAAAATTTTGGATTGCAAGAAAATCTTCATAGTAATTACAAAAGTCATTGACAAATAAAAAGTTGCATAAAATAAATAATCAATAAAAAGATACATTACATAATACTTTTTTAACTTAGGGGCTGTTGTGCAAAGATCGGCTGGAAGTCATCCAGGAAGATAAAGCAAATCCGGTAAATTGAACACCCTTAACTTAGGGGCTGTTGTGCAAAGATCGGTTGAAAATAACTCATAGTTGAAGGGGCTAGAAGCAAAAACAGATGGAGAATTTTACCGCCGATTTCCCGTTCTATCTCAGCATTTAGGGTTTAAGCAGGGGCCATTTCGTTCTTTCCCGTTTCGGACAGCAGAGCCGTTATTCTGGTATAGCATTAAACTCCAGAAACCTTGACCGTAGGAGTATTTCGTTTTCTTTCTTTTTCAAATCGATGATGGACAAGAGCGTATTTGGAGACTTAAATTCTCTTTCTGGAGAAGAGAAGGAAAAAATGTCTTCCGTGATCGATCAACTTCAAACCCGAGACAGGTTCTCCCTCCCTCCCTCCCTCCCTCCCTCCCTCTCAATAAATACATAAATATCAGTTTCTAATCTATGATTGCGCTAGTTAATTGAATTGACTGAGGAGAAATGATTATTTTAGTTGAAACGTTGATGCTGTATCTCTATTTGAGTGTTGGTTATTGTTGATCGTAAGTGGAACCTTATTTACTCATTAATGTGTTAGTGTTCGTTAATAGAATTAGATTGATGGTTTGATTATGGAAGTGTGTTAGATACAACTATTGCTGAGGAGAAAAATGGAGTACAAACTTATGAAGCAATGGCCTGCTAAATATATAAACCATTTGTGTAGTGAGTCTTGTAAGTGGTCGTTGAAGACTTGAAGTTACGAACTAATTCATGCTTTGATTTCTTTCTGTCACTTGATTATGCTTATTGATCTATGTCATGTAGAACAATCGTTTTTTCCAGTTCAGAAATTTATACTGATGAAGAACAAGATTTTTTTTTTTTTTTTATGTTGGGTAAAACAGCAAGGAACAGAGTAAAGGATTTGTATAAATATAGGAAAAGAAGTAAATAGACTTCATCTTTAGGTCATTTACAAATAGTTCATTAGTCGGAGAAGCACAAAACTAGTTCCTCAGATTCTTCTTTTTCAGTATTCAAAACCTTTTTCCCATTTACCATCTGAAATACGATTTCAGACTGTTTTTCTTGCCCCATAGCACACTTCCATTGGTCTAAAAATTGAAAATGATGCTTAAAATATTAGAAGAAGACTTCCTGGAGTTGTCATTTTTGTTACATTTATTGAACTAGTTTTTGTAAATCACTTGAAGTTGAGGAACTACATTTGTATTTTTACCATAAATATCACAATAGGTTTGGACAATAGTCGACATATTAGTTGATGGTTTAGAGGACAACATGAACGAATGCTTTGGAACTGCACTTGTGTTTGGAATTTAGAGCGCCAATATCTTACTTAATTGCAAGCTTTTAATCTAATTGGTATATATCTACTTGATCCATGGCTTTTCCATATAGAAGCATGTTTTATCCTTTTTCTTAATAAAACTGGAGTAATTCTGTCTTCATTGGAGCATATGTTGGATATTATTATTGATTTATTCTCCACTGAAACAATATTACAGTCTAAGGATGTATAATTCACTAGTAGAGAGATGTTTTGTGGACTGCGTGGATACATTTTATCGACGATCCCTGACCAAGAAAGAAGAAACATGTGTTCGTAGGTGTGCTGAAAAGTTCTTGAGGCATTCAGTTCTTTTAGGTTTGAGCTTTGCGGAACTCAATCAAGGGGCAACTTCAACAGATTAAGTCATTCTTGTATAATAACAGTCATAGATTTTTTGTTCTTCCATGTATTTTTAATACTTGAGGGTGAGTGAAATTCCTTTAGTTAGGAAATTCAAAGAAAGTGAAATTGCTATAGTTTTAATTTCACATCTTTTTCTCTAATGGCTCTTCCACACTTTAGAAGATCCTTCTACGTTTTGTTCCCCTAAACTTCTCTCGACATACAAATGAATTCCTTGAACAATATTTTGTCATCTTCTCTCTTGATACGTGTGTTTAGTTCGAAAAAAAGTGCTTTAAATATATTTTTGTTAGAATTGATTATTGACAAAAACTATAGTTGCCCTCCGTCTGAAATTATAGTTCTCAAAATACGAATCCTAACAATTTATATATATATATTTTAAATATTCTTATGGAAAATGACGATTTTATTGTCTAATATTTTGTTCTTTTTTTTCTCTCTTTCATTACCTTATACCCTTGTTAGATTTAACTATAAAAAAAAATTATTCTGATATCAACTATCTAAATATTTATTTTATAATCAATTTTTTTTTTAAATTTATTTTTTAGAAGCTAATTCAAATATACCCGTAAATGTGTTCATATTGCTCCCTCTAATGGATTGTTTCTGTATTTAGCTCTAAAGGACTTCTTTTGTTTTTGTAATCCATTTCGAAATTAAAAAAAAAAAAAACTAAACACATTTCTTTGTACATTGATGCAAATTTGAGAAATTATTTATAATTTATGAATAGTGGAATTTGTTATAAGTTTTATATTTTATATTGATTTTTGTCATTTTCTTTATTCTGCGAGAGTTTTTGAATGCATGAATACATGAAAAGGGAAGAGCCAGGTGGGAAATAAGCAAAGAAAACAAGAGAGATGAGCTTATACAATTCTTGTAAGTCTTATTATCAAGTTTTATATTTGAATGAAACTTTTATTTTTCATAAACATATTTAATTTTTAATGCATTTTACCAAAAAAAGTGAAAAGGCACATATTGTAGGTACAAGCGAGAATACCAAAATATTAACCTAATTCTATACATGCTGTGCCTATTTGAAAAACTTTTAAATGAAAATTTTAAAAAGACTTTTAACCTAAATTTTTATATATTTTTTTAAAATAAACAATTATATTTATTTAAATTTTTTTTTTAATCAAACTATGATTTAAAAATAAAATTTTAGATAAGTTATTGAAACTAATTTTAGTAAAATAGCTTATAAACTATTCAATTATTATTTTACTCTTATTTTTTTTACACACTCTCTCTTTTCATATCTTTCCTTTCAATTCTCTACACTCTCTCATCTTCTCTCTCTTTTCATTATTCTCCACTTCTCTCATATATTTTCTATCTAATTTTTCAATTATAATTATAAAAGTCTTTGTGATAATAACTATCTAAATATTCATTTATTCAGAATTTATTTTTTCTATAAATATTTTTTTAAACTCTTATCTAAATAGACTCTATATGTTATTAAAATTATAAAAAAAAATTAAATATTTAAAATAGTCCGTTTATTATGTTATTAGTAGATGGATAGCGTATAGACAACTAATCATATTTACTTTGGTTGTTGATCCGATCATCCAAATCTATTATAAATTGGATTGATTTACAGGGTTTACTTTTTTTTTTCTTTTATCTGGATTATTTAAATTAAATCCGAAGGATTTAAATTATTTTTTCATTTTTCAAACATTTTTTATTTGAAGAATAAAATATAAAATAAAACATTTCTTTAATTATCAATAAAAAGAAGCATTTGAATTATCCACATTAAAGTTGAATTGTTTTAAAAAATAAAAGTAAAATTTATAAATTAAACATTGAACCCGAAAAGGCTTATTATTATTGTTTTAATATAAACACCGAACCCTAACTCATTTTCTTAATAAATACCCTTTAACCGTTATAACGTTTCATTCACCCCTCATGGCAATTAACGTCTCCTGATCCCTCTTTCATCTAACGGTCCACAATTCCCCGCGGTTCCTTTCCCCGCCATCCATATCCCAGACTTGTTCGACTTTTATGTCTTGTTGGGCTTGAGTGCCGTTTGAGTTCAAACTTTTTGTCCCCTCACGCACAGTGATCCAGTTAACCGCCGTTAACCGATAGGGTTTTTTATTCTACTTGTAACCTGTAAACCACGGGAGGTTTCAATAACGGTGGCCAACGGAGACGTCGGTGATTACATATTCGTTATAATATAAATGGCTTTATTCTATGTTTTTGATTT
This sequence comes from Leucaena leucocephala, assembly GCA_037074615.1. Classification (NCBI taxonomy): domain Eukaryota; kingdom Viridiplantae; phylum Streptophyta; class Magnoliopsida; order Fabales; family Fabaceae; genus Leucaena; species Leucaena leucocephala. Next base: position 20,454,242 of record CM073554.1, read on the forward strand.
TTTTTGATTTTCTGTTTTGCTCCTTTGTTTCAACGGGCGAGGATTTTTCGAAACCATAGCTCCCTTGTTTCTCTTCTCTGAGAGAGATAATCTAAGGCTCGAATTGTTTGGATTCTTCTATTAGCTGGACTTTGATTCCCGCCGCTCCTCTGCTAGCAGAGGTACACCAATATCAAATAAGTTACAAATTATTTATTTCTTGTTTGCCTCTCCAGAATTCAGCTTTATATTCTCTGGGATTGATCGAATCTTTGCGTCTTTTTTACAATAAAGGACTTTTATTTGTATAATACTGATTTCAGTTATTTTTCTCGTTAAAACCCGAGAATTCTCTGTTCCTTGTGATGAGAGTTTTTCTGCTTTATTTCGTCTGTAATTTTTGATCTGATGACTGATTATAGGATCCGGTTTCTGCTTATATTTTTAATTCACTGCGGAGGTTTAAAAAATCGTGGACACTCAGTAGGGTTTTTGGGGCCTTTGGTGATAGATAGACACTTTTGTGTGATGGGTTCTGGAGGTTCTTCTTAGTCTTTTGCGTTATCCGCCCGTTTATTGATTTAGAATTTTGTTTTTTGGGGATGATTATAGGAGAAGATGGCTGAGGTGGAATCGGAGGAGTGTTGCCAGGAGAATAAACAAACTATTGCTGCTTCTAGCTCCTCTATATCTGAAAGCAGTGGCAGCGCTCTACCCAAGTCTCCTGGAATATGTAGCCCAACGTCTACATCACCCTCTCATCGGTAACACCCATTTAAGTTCAATACCTTTTCATTGTAGCTATGTTCTGGAAATTCCAGATGGTCTGATGCAATATGGGATTGATTTTTGTGTCCAGTGTGCTGCACTATTCATCTTAAAGCTGTATATTTTTTGCTTAATTTCACATTCTGCATTAGCGACTGGTTACCTTTCTATACAGTGGAAAATTCTTACATTTTCAGCTTCCACTATAGTCTTGATGAATTTCTCTTCATCATGTAATATTTTGATCATGCAGGAGAACTACTGGCCCTATAAGGCGTGCGAAGGGTGGTTGGACAGTAGAAGAGGTTAGTGTCTGCAGACGGTTCCTCCTTTTCTCTCATTTTTTTGGGTTAGGTGCAGCCAATTAAGAAAGGAACTCAGCTTAGTTGATTTAGTTTTTATGAATATTCTTGTATATCTACAAAAAAAAAAAAAAAATAAAAGCTTTCTTCGGTTTTATGTTGTATTGACTTGAGAGTGCTAGACATGTTAACATGTCTTTTATATATATCTTTGTGTCTTTGCTAATTTTATATGCTGTCAGTTAAATTGTTCTTAATGGTTTTTGTATCTTGCTGAAGGATGAGACACTAAGGAATGCTGTTGCAATTTTCAAGGGAAAGAATTGGAAGAAAATAGGTAATTATGTTTGCTTTTACATCCTCAAACCGACATCGTTTATTGTTGCTTTGGCTGTGATGATCCTTATATGGCGGATATGCATATCTTCTAGGAAAGTGAGTCTGTTCAGATCTAGGAAGCATGGACATGAGACGTGGCAGTAACACAGACATTATACATGATAAAGTTTGAAGAGTTGATGTTTAATTTAAAGTGTCACATAGTGTTGCATTATGTCTAATATGAGTTACCAACATGTGTTGGGCCCGTATATGGCCCCTTTTTTGAAATGTCTGCGCATTATTGGTTTAGATAAATGTATATTTGAAATTACCTTAGATGCTTGTAGAGAAGGTTTTAGCTTATACAAAACTTGTTTTGTTATTATTGATGCTTTTGATCATAGACTAGACTGAAAAGTTTCTGCAGTGAAATGAGAGAAGTATATAATTCATAACACATAGGTTTCACATATGTTTGGCTAAGGTGCTGCTGCTTTGTTAGACAGAGAATTGAGAAATAAACCTCTAAAATATATTTTGTTAGATATGTTTCTTTCCACTTTATCATTTGATCACAATATATACAGAACGGAGAAGTGTTGTATTTGGGCGAACCGCAGCATTTTGCCTATAGGTTATAGTGTACATAATATATTCAGTACCAGGTGTTTACTATAAAAGAAATGCAATCAGTTTCGTGACAGATTTAAATTTTGGAATGCAGCTGAGTTTTTCCCTGATAGATCAGAAGTGCAATGTCTTCACAGATGGCAAAAAGTTCTTAACCCAGAACTTGTTAAAGGGCCTTGGACTCAGGAGGTTGAAACATACTTCTTTTTTGGGGTCATTTTCCCTACATTCTTACTGAAGTGTTAACCTCCCTTTCTTGCTTGACTTACAGGAGGATGATAAAATTGTTGAACTAGTGTCAACATATGGGCCTACAAAATGGTCGGTAATAGCCAAGTCGCTGCCTGGTCGTATAGGGAAACAATGCCGAGAGCGGTAGGTTTACTGTACTTCAAGTGAAAGTTTTATCTCTCTCATATCTTTTACTGATAATTTCTGGAATTCAATGCTCATTAAAATGACTTGTTATGCCTTTTCTCATGCATATCTCAAACTTTTAAAGTCTTCATTGTATCAGCATTTGCCCAAGTTTAAAACGATGATCAGAATCTATTATTATTACATTTGATAACCTCTTCTATCTTCTTGTATGGGCTACTTAATAGTTGTTTCTTCTTTTTGCTTTTTATTTTCCCGTTTGTTATATACTCTTCGGAATGCGAGTTCTTCATAAACATCTAACTTGGTATCAGTATATCGGATGCATTATCATTGATTAAAGTTTCAAGTATTTACAGATGGCACAACCATCTTAATCCGGACATAAAGAAGGCTGCCTGGACTTCGGCAGAGGAATTAGCCCTCATGAATGCTCATTGTATACATGGGAACAAATGGGCTGAAATAGCTAAGGTCCTGCCTGGAAGGTATGCTTACTTTCATTTAGTTAGTAATTATCATGAAGAAAATTAAGCTGACTATCTAGTGTGATTTGAGCTGTAATAGCAAAGTTCATCCCTGGAAGTCATGTTTTCTCTTAGTAGGTTTGTAGATTTCAAAAAGGAAATTCAGGTCATAGCTCACAAATTATCAAATGGTGTCATAATTTAAAAGTTGTAGTTCGCTGCCATTTAGATATCTTGCTTTAAAGGAGGATGATGTGCATGTATTAAAAAAAAGAGGTTGACATGTCATTTGAATTTACTTGTGTGATCAATAATAATATTTATCTGCATGACTTTTCTCCTGCAGGACTGATAATGCAATAAAGAACCACTGGAATAGTTCATTGAAGAAGAAGTTGGACTTTTATTTAACTACTGGACAACTTCCACCAATTTCAAAGAATAGTCCAAAAGTTGATGTCAAAGACAAAATGATATCCTCTGCAACAGAAACACTTCTTGTTAGTCCAAATAAAGTATTAGATGAAGCTGCTGAAACATTGTCAGAAACTACAGAGATTAATAAGCAAGATGACAGTGCTAAGAATCACTCAAGGCATTTCGCAACAGCAAGAGATGTTGGTGATTCTTCAAATGTTCTTGCAAATGAATCTGCTGATTCTGACTGTATCGAGTGCAAGCCCAAATCCTCCAATTTAGAGTTCAGCTGCAGCAACTCAGAACCAATGTCAAGAGACAATTTTGGAATAAATGGTGAACAAACACATGAGAAATCTGGACTCAATCGCAAGCTAGCAATCGAGCATTGTATAAATAATGGTAAAATGAGTAGTAGCAGGTTGATCACAAAACCTTTTCCACAGGAAGGTTCAACTTGTGGTTCTTTATGTTATAAGCCACTGCAGATGGAGAATTTGGTTCCTTTAGATTCTCTTTATTTAAATATCTTTTATCTCCAAAATGACTACAGCCCTACACCCATGGTGTCTCCTGCTGGTTTCTTCACTCCACCTTGTGTGAAGGGTCGTGAATTTTTCAAACAAACTCCTGAATCAATATTGAAAATGGCTGCTGAGACTTACCCAAATACCCCTGCCATATTGAGGAAGAGAAGGGCTGGAGTCCAGACACAAGTCACTCCCAGTAAAGTAGTGAAAGTTGATGGAGAATCTCATGCTTCTATTGGTCAGCAGAGAAATAAGAATTATACTGATTCTGAGGTTGAGAGGTTCTCTGAGAGTCCAGCAAGCCATGCCCATGGCAATGACCTTCCCAATAATAAGATTTTCAATGCATCTCCACCCTACCGTTTAAGATCCAAACGGACAACAGTTGTCAAGTCTGTGGAGAAACAACTTGCGCTTGTATTTGACCAAGAAAAGCACAACAGCATCAAGAGGAAAATGGAATAGTCTTCAACGTAGAGCAGCGTGATGACACTATGATGACTGAAGACTGTTTGTGAGAAACAAAATTACGAGTGGCATATTGCATAAGTGGTAAGTACTTACTTTTAGTTTCTTTTTATAGTACTGTATTATATTTCTGCTTAAATTTGAACGTATTAGATGTTATGGTCCACAATGAGAAAGCCATTTGTCTGATTTAATAGAAGTCTAGCAACAAGGAACTCAACAACTCAATTAACTTGAAATGGAAGATATGATGAGATATTTACTTGGATTGTGATATTTGATAATTGTTGTAGATGGAGGAATGTTTGAGTCCCTAATGAAATGCTTTATCTGTGCCGAGATATGATGTTATAGCTACTTTATATTAGTGCCATTGAGATTTGAGTATTGTCGTTGTTAGAAGGATGAATTTTTATATTATATTGCTGAAATGATTAGTTATGACTTGCAAATTGCTAGGTGAGATTGTTGGTCGAGACAGAAGAATTAAAGAATTGGAACGGTTGTCTTTCTTACCTGATTCTGTTGCTGTCTCTCTATTTTCACAAATAGAGGTGTAACTTAAATGATGTTCACCAGGAAGAGATGTAACTTCCATGAGCTCAGAAAAAAAAGTAGTAATGGAAATTGATTATCTCACACCTGTATTAGAACTATCAATATCAATATGCTACATTGACACTATTGATTTTTATCAACCAAGAATAGCCTTCAATCTAAAAGGAAGGGAAACAAACTTAGCCTTCTTTAAGGGAAATTTACAGTTGGTCGGTCAGAAAAGATATGTCCCTGTTGCTGTTTATAGTTGTTGGCCATTTTAATCACATTTTATATCGTCTCTTTCCCTCCTGATTTTTTTCTGAGGAAAATAATATGATAATAGCAAGATATGTATTGGATATGTTAATTATTGTTCAACTTGAGTACGCTTATTTGGTTTCATGTTATTGTTTTTATGTTGTGAGTTGGTACTCTGTGCTCTGGATACAATAGAACTTGTTGATAGAGAAACTGGGGTTCATGATATTGTTCTTTGTATGGGGTTCATGCTATTGTTCTTTGTATATCATTGAGCTGTTTTCTATCATGAAGCCATATCATTTAACTCCATTCTCTTGCCTGTATTGCTTTTGGCTGGAGACAATGTCTTCTATTTGACTTGCCTTTTGCTTCTGTTCAATTATCATTGGCTTATGTGTGTATTTTGACTAATGATCAAATTGGCTTTGAACTGATGTAGGGTTAAAGGCGGGACTTGCTGTCAACTGATGAGAGTTTTGACATGTTGTAAAGGCTTTCTTTGAATCACAATAAATTGAGCACTATTGAAAGTTGAGTTTTGAAGATAGGAAGGAGTTTTTGTTTTACACTCGTGAATAGAATTCATCAAAGGTAGGGGTCTGGTATAGTGGAAAAGAAGTAATTAATGTTAGATTCCATTTACTTGTGGATATACACAAGTTATATATTGATCATACCAGATTTGTACAGTGTGACCCTTTATAGGAACTGACATTGTTAGAACACCTTTGAAATAATACACTAGCATTTTGCTCCGTTTTTCTTCCCGGTGGAAAAATGTATATTACGAGTATTTAAATATTTTTTTTATAAAAAAATTTAGATAAATTTAATATTAGTCCCTCATTAAAGTTATTAAAATTAAAATATAATTTTAAGATTTAGAGAATATTTATAAAAATTTAAGATATTGCCTAATAAACGAGGTTTTATAATAACAGTAGTAATTGATTTCATGCTATTATGAGATATAAATTTATTTTTTATCTTTAATTTTTTAGCAGATTGCTTTTCCTATATTAGATGGAATCACGTGTATTTCTTTTCAGAAACATAAAAAAAATTCTTAAACATGGCTTTTGAAAACATTTCCACATATTATGGGGAAAATGACAATTGCGACCTTATTAATGTATTAATGACTATTTTTTTGGCCGAAGTATTATGGAACCAATGAGCGCCCAAAGCTCATTCAACTTTTGTTCAGATTTATTTTTATTTTTTAAAAAATTATTTTAAAGGGTATATAATCTAAAATAAAAATAATCTTTTAAATAATTTTTTTAAAAATATTTTTTATTTAAAAAACATAAGTTAAAAAAATTAAATCTAAATCGTTTAGATAAAAAAACTCTAATTATTGAAATGCCATGGAAGGACCATTGTGTTTATTTGCAATTAAAAAGTAAATGCCTCGAACTCAGACGTTTTGGACAAATTGCAATGCATTTTAATAGAAAATAATACAGATATATAAAATGGAAAATCCCCTGAGAAGACTTTAGAAAATAGAAAAACCTAATTTGAGACTATAAAAATTGCAATTGACAGATTAGGATGAGGGCTCAATTTGGAATTTTGCAAATGGTGGTAACAAGACCTGAGTCCCCTAGTTTTTTCTCTCCTTTCCTGCCCTAATTTCATCGCTGCCACAGTCTTCCTCCGATGGCGCTCCATCGCCGAGACTCTTCACGAACCTCACTTCAAAAGGGTCCTTCGAAACTGAAACAATCATGAGCCTAACCTCCATAATCGACTCCAATAAACCCTTCTCCATCGTCTTCAAAAACCCTTTCTGATCTGAAACAAACAGCCCCAGAACACCTTCTTCAGCCCTGGCGTTGTGAGGATGAGCTCGATTTTAAAACAGTGGGTATCGATCTTGTTGATTCTCTCATTGACGATGATCAAAACCCGAACTTTTTATCCAAACCTGATAGCAGAATGGTGGTTTTCGGATCCTAGCTGAAGATCCATATTTGGTTGATGGTTTCTCCATCGGAATCGATGATAACCCCAGAGAAGAAATCTGGGTTCGCATCTGCGAGCTCGAATGATTCGCCTCGAGTATTCCCAGGTTTCGATGATGTCGGAATTGGTTGTCTTCTCCAACGACGGCGGCGACAACGACGATGAAGGAGAACAAGTTTGAGTATCCGTTGGAGAGCTTTCTGAGATTCTGCTTTTACTGCAAGAAGAATCTTGGCCAAGGCAAAGACATCTTCCTCCGACTGCGCTGGAGCTCCATCGTCGGAGGAAGAGTGTTGAAGCGAAGATAGGGCAGGAAGGGAGAGAAAAAATAGGGGCACTCTGTCTTTTTCCCAACTTTACAAAATTCCTGAGTCCTCATCCTTCTTGCCAATTGCAATTTTTACAGTCTCAAATTAGATTTTCCTATTTTTTAGAGTTTTTTTGAGGGATTTCCATACATACATATACATATCTATATCTATATATAACTATATGTAAGAGGATTCGATTACTGCTTATGGAACCTTAATTTCATTTATTAATTAACAAGCAGCCTTGCATAAAGGTAATGCAATAATGCCTCAAAATACACACACACAACATCTTCATGTCGATAGATTTCGTAAAGTCCAACATGATCTATCTACAAATTATTTCACACGTTTTTATAAATTCATTAGCCAATATTAGACAGCAAGAAATTAATAATATAATGGGGATTGATACCGTTAATGCATTGAGATAAACTTGCTTTCTCTCTCCCCCCAAGTTCGTGTCTCTCTCTCTCATCAAGCATGACCAGTTTGACAACGTCGGAGAGGAGAAGAAGGGCTCCTTCTTCAACTGGTTCTACTTCTCCATCAACTCAGTCACTAACTGAAACTCGGCGTTATCCTCATTACTGCCGACCGATGACGACTACAGCAAGGATATCATGAAAGTCACCGCTGCTGTAGAGTTTGCGTTTGATGTGGGAGTTCAAGTATTTCTTCCCAGCAACCTCGCGGCGATCAGAGACCATCTGAGGAATCATATGAATAGATGACTTTTTGCTAAGGAGGCTGTGGAGGTTAATTATGAGCTCGTTTTCTTCTTCGGTGAAGTTGCCTCGCTTGAATCAGGTCCGAGATGATTAATCTGACTCTGCAACTCTTGCCACAATATAGAAGCAAACCTGGGTGTAGACATTTATATATAGAGAGAGAAGGCATGGGGAGAGAGGTGCGTTTGAGAGCTAGAGATAGATAGAGAGAGAGAGAGGAAGACACATATATTATACCAGCAACTTTGGGGGGATCTCCTGCAACCTTCGCTATGGAGCTTGTTATAGTTGATGAGGAGGCGTTGGTCTTCCTCGTTGGTCCAGGCTCCTTTGTGGGTGTGCTCTTTCTCACAGCAAAGGATGTGTGTGGAGAAGGAGAATTGAGTGAGGAAGCAAGGTGAGAGAGGAGGAGGAAAGAGGAAGAGTAGCAAAATGCAAATCTGGTTGGTCCCGAGAGATTGAGAGAGAAAGTCGAGCAATGGTCTCCAACATGAGTGTCTGTAATGCTACTTAAAATGTCAAGTACCTCTAACCAACAGCATTAGGTTTAATAGAAGGAGTTAATTATTTATAACATGATCTGATTAAAGGCTAGTAATTAAAGTCTGGCCTATTTAGTAAATAAATTAGGTTTTAGACTTATTTAAAGGCCTATCCCATATTTTTTCTTTTAAAGCCTACGGGGCCTAGCTTGATTATATATAAATGTTATATATATATATATATATATATATATATATATATATATGTTTTAAATAGTTTTTGAGTATATTTTGAACCTTTCAAATATAAATATATAAATTTTAAAAATAGTATATATTTATGTAAGTTTTAGTCAACTTAAAGTCTACTTAAAATCTTCAAAATTTTAAATACAACTCTTTTTTAGAGGCATAAAATATAAATAAGTCTTTAAATAGCCTTTAAGCCTAGTAAGCCTTCTATAGGCTCAGGTGTGAGCATAAAAAATAAAACCTTTATATAAGCTCAAATTTTATAGAACTATATAACATCTAATATTTTAATTTTATTTTTTATATGTATTCAGTATTATAATCTTATTTATGATATAAATTTACTCATAATCTTTTTAATTTAATATAATTTTACCTAAAATATTTTTAATTTAATATAATTTTATATATAATCTTATTTATCAAGTATCAATAATTGTACTAAATTAAAAATATTATACGTAAAATTATACTAAATTAAAAAGATTATGGGTAAAATTGTACTATAAATAAAATTAAAATATTAAACGCATATGAGAAATAAGATTATAATATTAAGAGTTATATAACCCAACTTTATATAAGCTTAGGACTGTTAGTCCAAGTGTGGGCCCGTTAAATAAAATTTTAATATATTACAGCAAAAAGTAGTTTAGTTTTACACCTTTTATGATTTTTTTAAAAAATTTGAAATTATGTAGGTTTAATTTATTTTTTATGTAAAATCGTAAAAAATTAAAAACTGTATCATTTTTTAACCATAAAATATCAAAAATCAAAAGAAAAAAATTGGGGAGGCTGGGGTATTACAAAGGAATTAGAGATATACCTCAGGTCCAAGAGAGCCACCACCTTGGAGGAGAGAGAGAAAAACAAGTATATGTGTCAATGCCTTAACAATGTTTAGACGGAAAAACGTACAATTTTAACAAAATAAAGTATTATATCCAATAAAAAGATATAAAATTAGAGGGACTTAATTCAAAATCCAATGAAATATAAGAATTGAGAAATTAATTTTCCCTTTTTTTTTAAATAAAAATCCCAACATATTCGTTTGCAAGTCATTAGGAACTTTGAAACAGTGATTATTATTCTTTTGTGATACTCTTTTACCATTATTAAAAAATAATTTTACATTATTATGCCAAAAAATAAACTAATGTATCCCAACAACAAAATTTATACAAATGACTATTAGTATATTTTTACTTTACAAGAAGTGAAGATAGTTCTAGACCATATAAATAATGCTGAGCTGTCAGGATAATTAAGGTTTAGTTTAGGGTTATCATCGAAAGAATTATTGAAAGACCAAAAACAGTGATTTTTCTTTACAAAGAACTTTTTCAAAGCGAGATTTTGTTAGAAACATTTTTTCCGCTAAAATACAATGTAGCAAACTATTTCCTTGTTTGATAATATTTCACCTTAATACAATTTTAAAACACAATCAATATAATATGGAAAGGTAACATAAACCATGAAGTGAATGCATGCATGTGAATCCTCCAGAATATATATAATCGCCTCAATATCTATCTATATATATTATAAAACATATATACATGCAAAATGATGAATAATAAAAAAATATTTTTCTTTTTCTGGTACCAAATTAAAAATCTTTTTTTTTTCGGGCAAGATAATAAAACCATGAGATGAATATCCAAGGTGCATGTATATGTAAATTAAAATAAGTAAATGTCAAATAGATAGTACCCTTCTATGAACTCCATACATGGTTTCATTTCAGTATATATATATGTTTCCCTGCCGCAAGAACATCGATTAAGTTTATCTTCAGAATTCAGAAGAAGGAAGAGAACCATCAAGGTTCAGAGATAGTGGAGAATCATGGTATTCAAATTCGCGTGGGACTTTATTATGCCAGAGGTTCTGAACTTTATTATGCGTGGGACTCAAAACAAGCCTAACCCAAAGAGAAGTGCTACTGACATGGCTTCAACAAGCGAGGTAATACATAACTTCTGAGTTGTTGTCATCGTACATATTTATACTCCTTCTGATCTCTATTCTAAAACATTTCTCACTATCTCATAAGAACCAAAGATATTTAAAGGAAATAAATTTTATATTTTTCTCATATTTAAATAAAAAAATTTCAAATTCATATTGCATTCTCTCATAGTTAATGACTTTAAAAATATTAGAAAAACTTACTAATTAATACCCCATTAAGTGATTTATAATATATAATAAATATCAGTAATCTCTCTACGAAGGTGTCTTATAACGAAGACCAAATGAAGTGTGTGTGTATATATATTGCATTTATTGAGCATAGTATTTAATTAATCGATTTATGAGAATTAATGACAAATACAAAAATTACGTTGACTTGTAGGTTGACAACATGATGATGACGATATATGAGTCGCCTTCCAAAGAACAAAGGAAGGATGAGGGAAAGATGGTACTTACCTCACAAGAGTCGATGTCTCCTGAAAATACAACATTTTCAAATTCGGAGCTTAGCATGGTGCGTTGGAGACCACAAGAATCAGAGATGATGAATATGGTAAAATTAAACACATGTTTGTGTATTATTTAATTTGTGTGTGCATTTTCATAATTTGAAGTATATATGAATGATGGCAATAATAACATTCATTATATTACTTTTTCAGAACTATTATCACGTAAGCTTGAGGCAGATTCAGTGCGTGTTTGGAAGGATGTCAAACCTTAGTTTTAAACTAAGGTTTGACTCAAAACTTAGGTTTGGAGAAATTTTAAAACAAACAGTTATATTTATTCAAATAGGCTTTTGGACTAAACTATGGTTTAAAACCAAGGTTTTAAATAAGCTGGTCAGAGTAGCTTATGGAACAGTAAACCACATATGAACTAACCAATTACTATATTACCCCTACTTTTTCTTACATCATCTCTCCTACTTTTTCTTACACACTCTCTCCTCTCATCTCTTATCTCTCCTCATTTAATACTCATACCCTTTTTCGTAATTTACCAATAACAAAAGTACTTTTGGAAATAACTATCCAAACACTCATTTATTCAAAACCACTTTTTTTTTATAATCTCTTCTCCAAAAGCCCTTTTCTATAAGTTGTTCAAAAGCCCTTTTTTTTTTTTCATAAACTCGTTTCTAAAATCTTATCTAAATAGGCCCTCAATATTGGACCCCTAAGCCAATAAATTTTCTATTGTATGAACCTGAAGCCAATCTCATCAGCAGAGACAAAAACAAGGTGATTATACAAGAGATGGAGAACTTTGTGGATCTCACACAAGATTCTGCTGATGAACATGGAATTTATTCAAATTTGGAGGTGACAACTGAGGTGACAGTACAGGATAAGGTGATGCATATATATATATATATTGCATTTATTGAAAACTATATATTTAATTAATTCATGAAAATTAATGACAAATTAATTGAAAAAGCTACGGTGATTTAATTTGTAGGTTGACAACAGTACTATATCTGAGTCACCTTTGAAAAGAGGCAGCTGGGAGGATATTGACCACAACACTGTTGAAGACGAAGCATTCGGCGGTTGGGAAATGTTATTGGGAGACATAACATTTGAGGATCTTTTGGGTGAAATCAATAACTATGGTGTTACCCCTCGCGCAAACTACAAAGATATTGGAAATGGTAATATAATTATATGTGACTGCATATATTTCTAGCTTTTGAGTGAATTTTGCTAGATTTAATGAAAAAATTACCGTCCAACTCAATATAAACAATCTAATCACTAAAATATCTTATAACAAATAAATAATATACATACAATTTATTGTCATTTTCTTTTCTGTACTAAATTTTATCATTATATAGTGCTAACTTCTTATGAGATTGCACAGTAATTATCCTAATATAACCCTTTTCTATAGGGTATTCTTCAGAGAAACGCACACATACTTATAGCGACGATCCATATAGCTAGTGATCATAGATATATATGGATGCTGACAAGTATATATATTTGATAGACTATTATGCCAAGGATCAAGCTTTGATCACAACAGAGCCTGTGGAATCACTTATCTTTACTGAATCCAGCAATAAAACGAACCAAAACTTGCAAGATAGTGGACCTGCAGAAAAATTTGCAACTCTGGAAAAGGCTAAGCAAAAGCTTGCTGGTGTCGAGCTCGAGGGGGTTGATGTTGATGATGATCACTTTCAACATGGAGGCTATTTTTCTGAGCCTGATTCAGTGAACCATCTCTTGAATTATGATTATGAATGTGGGATTGAATTTTTATTTAGAGATTAAAAGTAAGAAAAAACATTGTATTTGGCGAGGATAATGATCAAATTATAGATGATATGGTTTTCTAATGCGCTTTTTATGTCTATGTAAGATGTACTTAGATTTGAGAATAAAGCTGTAGCTTCTAGTAACACTTACAAGAGCTTGGTTCTTCATCAATTGCTAAAATGAAATAGTTTCTTCAGTGTCAAACTCTTAATCGGAATTTTTAAAGAGCACTAGGACGCACATTTTTCACAAAGTGGTTAATTTTTATAGGCCCCTAACTCTTACCCTAAAAACATTATTCTTTACTTTTTCATAAGCGTTTGTAATTTTGCAATATATACCACAGAATTCACTTTTCTCTTGCAAATCGAATATTGATGTTCATTTAATTTTTATTTCTGAATTAACAAAATAAACAGGTTGAAATAAAATTTTGGAATTTGCGGATTTTTGGTGAGACTTGAGAGCATTTTTGCTTTCATAATTAATACGTCATGAGAGCTAGACTTGGCATGAAGGGCTTAGAAACCACAAAATTTTATTATCGTCACTCACTCTTGTTACTATTTTATGGCATTCATTATGGCCACACCCACACACACATCGGTTTCTATTGAACACGTTCATATGAGAGAAATTTATGTACTTTATTGGTAATTGAGAGACGTTGAAAAATTATTATAACGATAAAAAGAGTTTGGGTCCAGATTATCTGTTAATTAATGCCCCTTCCTCTATTATTTCTTATGCTTTTCCCCTTTTTTGAATCCAAAGATTCTAAATATCTTGGTGTCTTACAGTCTTGCAGTTGAATAAATATTACAATGTTATATAGCAGAATACAGTGGTCCAGCTGCAAAAGAAGAGAGAAAGGAGGGGGAAATTCTATAATAGCATATCTAGGACCCTCAGATGTCTATTTTTAATTTATAAGCTTTAGTTTAAAAATACACAAAAAGAGAACTAGAGAGTGGGGTACCAATTAGAGAGCATTGGTCCAAAAAACTTAAGAAAAAAAATTAGGGAGAAAGACATAAGAATCACTGAAATTTGATCCCACTACCTTTCAGTTATGAAAAGGTCATAGGATCATTGGGATACTAATACTTCTTAATAATATAATACAAAATATTATATAAAATAATTATTAAGTTTTAAGATATATGAAATGACTTGTCACTGCCTTATGTCATTTGACAAGTGAAAGTTATTTGTTAAGCCAAACTTGTCATAGATATTGATCAGCAACCTGCTAAGACTTGTGACATGGGAAGATGAAGTTTTGTGAATTTAGTTGGTACTACCTAAGTTGTTCTTGTTGTCGTCAGTTTTCTTGTTTGAGTTGTCAACATTGAAGAGTTGCGAGAAGGTACAAGTCATGACCTTGATGGAGGGAGAAGAACTTGATGAAGAAGGCGATGACCATGTCGCTTATGGTGGAGTATTCTAGATTTGTTGTTGCACACAGAGAGAACGCAAAGGAATTCGATGGAGAAGACGCACAAAGGGGACATAGACAAGGTAAGGGAATCAAGGGCATATTAGTCCTTCGCCACTACTCTCCCTCACAGGAGCCGGTTTCCTTTGTTTCTCGAAAGGTGCAATGTTTTCCTTGCATAAAGGAATACCGATTCCATAGTGAGAAGGAAGATTGGCAACCAAATGTATTTTATGTTGGTAGGGAAGACTAGATCCCTTTCCAATTGCCCATTTTCGTCTCCCAAGCAGGCTCTTAGGGTTGTCAAAATGACCTAGTCCCTAATGGAAAGATCGGATTAAGTATGGAGTTGGTCCAGAGACCATTTTTTCTGACCTGACCCACACCTGAATTGTATTCTATGATATTATATATGTTGTTTTTGTCATATATCTAAACCCTAATCACTTACTTCACTCCCTTTTGTCAGTCTACAAATTTTCTATGCCATTGACTTTATTCCCCATTGTTTCACTTTCATCCATTATTCTCTACGACTTCGTGCCTTGTTCTTTGTTGGTGTCAAAGCCTTTAGCAAAGGAGAATTGAAGCAATTAAAGAAGGGAAAGAAAGAAGGGGAACATGAAGCTAAATAGTGGAAAATATGGTGAATAGAAAGATGCCGGCAACGATAAAGGATCTAAAGAGAAAACCTTGTAAGCGTTAGTATACTAAAATAGGTATGATTGAAACTCGAAAGGTTGGCGTCCGATCTTCCAAGAGATTCTGAGGTAGTTATTGTGGATGTTTAGGTTCAGGGGGATCAAAATGTTTCACATATTGTCAAATTGAAATGATGGGAATGTTGGGATTCGAGTAGGAGAATGGCAGGGGAGAGGGAATTTTTCCTTCTAGGTTTTGTTTTTTAGGGTTAAACAAGACAGAGTATCACTTGGATGGGTCCAAACTATGTAATTGGTTCATACTGGGTCAGCCAGGCCACCGGTCTAAAATTCAAATGTAATTCTTAAATACAACCATTTGGTGCGTATTCGATCCTTAAGAAATACTACTTTATTGTATTTTTAGTCGCGATACTTGAGGAGACGTGTTAGCTTCTAGGTATCTAGGTTTATACTTGAGGGTAATTAACGGCTTGAACTGCCTAACATTGGTACTATTGCCTAGTAGAAAGGGAGACTTTATCCTATCCTTAGATTGTTTTTCTCTAAAAAATTTTGTATAATAAAAAATTAATACACTTTCTTAATCCATTTCAAAACATGATTGCATTGGATTGGATTAGGGGCCTATTTGGAAACTCAAGAAACTATGGTTTTAAAAAGGCTTCTTGCCAAAACCTTAATTTTAAAAAAATTTAAAACAAATAGTCATATTGGTCTATAAGTTTTTAGACAAAACTATGGTTTCATATAAGTTGGTAGGACTAGCTTTTAGAATAGTAAAAGAGCTTATGGACTACCTATTTACTATTTTGTCCATATTTTTTCCTCACTCTCTCCTCTTCTTTCTTCTTTCTCTCTTCTTCTCCTTCGCATTGGCGTCACTGTGTTGCTGCCCTTCGTGTCACCATCGCCGCTCATGAGTAGCTGTAAGCCGTGAGTCATTGGGCATCACTTGCCATCGTTGCTCGCTTTGGGTCGCCTCTCGTGGATCGTCAGCCGTTGCAAACCATGGGTAGCATCTCACCTCTGTCAGTCACCTCTGTCTATCGTCATGCTCCATCCATGGTCACCCTTCGTTTATCGGTAGTGTCATCACTGGATTGCTCCATCGTTGCTATTGTCGTTGGGTAGGGGAAGAAGTGAACAGTAGACTTAAATAAATATAATTTATTTTCTTATCCCATACATTTTCTGGTAATTTACTAATACAAAAATTCATTTTAAAAATAATTATACAAACACTTATTTATTTATAATCACTTTTTTCCATATGCTATTATCTAGAAGCCCTTTTCTAAAAATTATCAAAAAATATTTTTTTTCATAAGTTATTTTTCTAAAAGTCTATCAAAATATACATTAGATGTTTTTCCTTCCTAGACAAAATTATGAATAGTGCAAGTGGCGAATAATGAAAAAATAGTTTTCTTTGCAAAGCATTATTTTGCTAACAACAATTTGTTTCCTAGCTAGCGTACCATTTCAGATTATTTGACACTTCATTATCAATTTGAAAATCATGACAAGATCAATATGAAAATCTTTGAAAACCATGTAGTGTCTATCCATGGTTCATGCACATGGAAATTAAAATAAAGGAATGAATTATGAATAAATACTTCCCTTGTATGAATTCCTCCACTGCATATATATGTACATGCAATGGATTTGCTTTCTTAGACCCAAGAATGTCAAGTTCAAGTTCATCAGACGTAGAGAATTCGAACCTTTGTTTTGAGATGGAGAAGCTCAGTCTACAAGGCAAACAAAATCCAATAAATCAAGATCTTGCCCAGAGCATTCAACCAATGATTTCGGTAAGTAGAAAAATGTACCTTATCTTAAAAAAAAGCTTTTGTAACGATCCTTCTAATATTGTTCTGACGAGCGAATTTTCATGATTGCATCTTTTCACATGAAATGTGCAGAAATCGGTCAAAGAACTCATAGATGAACGCAGAGAAAAGAAAGAAGACAAACATTCAAGCAATGTTTTGAGACTTACGATCTCACAACAAAATCAAAGATCATCAGAAGATGCTGATGGTTCGAATAGAGTGGTAAATTATTTCGTTTATGCTAATTTTATCATATTATAGTTTGTGGAATAGAGAATTGTTCAATAGTTGTCCATTGCACATGTTAAAACTAAAATGATTAATATAAAAGAAGAATATTATCTCTACTTTCAAACCCTATTGGTCACATTATTGGAGGAAACAAAAAAGAAGTATAAAGAATGCTGTGGTGGGGAAAAGGTGGTATTCCTTAGTCTCCCTGACGACCGTGATGCTGATAATATTAGAGACCTTGATAAGGTCAAAGAAAGACTCGGCGAATGGATGATTCAAAGACGGCAACTGGGCACAAAGCTCACTGATACGTTAAACTTCATCATCATCAAACCCTAAGTTCTAATTTGTACTCTCAAATATTTATTTTCTTTATTACTAGACAGCTTCCTTCATGAGTCATGACTAATACTTTTGACATAGAGTTAAATGGAATTAATTTTGAATTCATATGATCAATTTTTTATTTAATTGAATATATATTAGTTGTCATGATAATGCCGAAATATCTTACATATGCTTGTGTTTATAATTTGAACAATATCAATGATGATAATTAACATTAATTATATTTAAAAATTTTCAGTATTACCGTCATGTAAATTCATCCCTAACCTTTCAGTCGAGAAAAGAAGATTCAGATTTCATAATCTCTGGATCTGTTCCAGAGATTAACCAAAAGAGAAAACAGGTGAGACATGAAATTTGAATTGTTATCATAAATATGTATTGTATTTATTTATCACAATGTTTAGTAGATATGTGAAAAATCAACGATAAATTCAAAAACATTTTTCTAATTTCTAGGTCGAAAGTGTGATGTCTGCTGAGTCATCTTCTAAAAAGGTGAAAGAGGATAGCTGTAACCCTAACGAGGCCATTTCAGATCAGGTGGTTGAAAATATAGCGGATTCTGTTAATCCCCCTCAAAATGTTATGGACTCAAGTCCTATAGACAATGTGGTGGAGTCCAATACTACTAAAAATGTTGTGGGTTCCATAAATCATTCAAATTCCGATGAAAATCTTATGGATTCCCATCTAATCGAGAATTTTTATTGCGACTTACAACTACCAACCTATGAGGAGCTTAATTCACTTCAGTTTGAGCCTTGCAATGATCTCCCAACCATTTTTTCTCGTGCATATCAAGAAGAGATGGGAAAAGGTGATTATAACTTGAACTATTATCACCTTAAATACTGATGTTCTATATATTAATATATTTTTAGTTTTCTTCTAAGAAACATATCTATTATACATTCTAAAAAGTCATATAACAAATGAATAGCATGCAATTATGACAAGTTTTAATGTAAGAAATAGCAACAAATCATTGCTTTTTTACTCGTGAGATTTGTTAGTAATTACATTCTTTTCTTGGTATCTTATTGTAATTTCCCCTAAATGAAAACCCAAAAGGCTAGTTATCATAGATATGGATGCTACTAACACATTACACTTGGTAGAAAATTCTGCAGAAGTGCAAGTTCTGACTTCGATAGAAACTGTGGAAGCAAATATTCAAACCACTGATGAAGCGAGTAAGAAGAGCCAAATGGTGAAAGAGCACTCAAAGGTAGAAGGTACTAACTTGCAAGAAAATT
Organism: Leucaena leucocephala; assembly: GCA_037074615.1. NCBI lineage: Eukaryota > Viridiplantae > Streptophyta > Magnoliopsida > Fabales > Fabaceae > Leucaena > Leucaena leucocephala. The sequence goes on from CM073554.1 coordinate 20,473,094, forward strand.
GTGGACAAGAGTTTGAAACTCTTGAAGAGGCTATAGAAAAGCTTGGAAATGCAGAGCTAGATGGAGTTGATAATAATGGAGATGACTTTAAAGATGAAATCTACGATCAACTTCAATATCTAAATATGGGTAAGAAATCCAATTATGGCATATTCGATGCTCATTTTATTGAATATGATCCATTGAACAATATCCCATTTTCTGTGGATGATGTGCCTGTTCTGGTAGAACTTATCCCAACGGAATTGCATGTTCTTACCATTGAAGACAATGATGGGGAATGCCAAAACATGAAAGAACGCCGCGGACAAGAGTTTGAAACTCTTGATGAGCCTTCAGAAATGGTTGAAGAAGATGGCTTAACAGATAATATTTATGATGAATTGGAAGATTTGAATGGGGATTGCAGACCTAATTATGCCATATCTTCTTATGCTTATTTTGATGAATGCGAGCTGTCCATCAATGTCCCCATTTATTATGATGTAAATGATCTGGTGCAATTGATCTGATGAAAATATTGTATATAGTTCAGGCCAATTAATGAAGATCATGATTGTAAAATTTTGAACAGTGATATGATTTTCTCAGCCGCTTAAATCTTGTACGATGCACTTGCATAACCTTTATTTATTTTCTAATTTGATCAAAGATTTAATCTCTTTCGATATTTAGAGCCAGAAGGTTTTCATTTCTCCTAATTTTCTATTGTTTTAACCCACTTGTAGCTATTTTATGTTTTTTTTTATTTAGAAGGATTGACATTAACAATCTGGCGTTACGAGTGAAATCATGATATAAAGTATGATGGGTGTCTAACAAAACCATCCATTTAATTTCCAAATTTCAAGTTCCCACGTGATTAAGCTCAAGTACTTCATAACTATATCATTAATAAAAAATATAATGGCCAATCAGTAGAAAATATCAAGTATGGAGCAAAATCAACATAACTATATCATTAATCAGAAATATAATGGGTGTTACATATAGACGGTGGCTTGCAAAGGAGGACAACGGAGGTGGCAAATGACAAGGGTTAGCATTGGATAATGGTAGAGGAAGAAGGAGAAGAGAGAAGACAGTATAGTCTTTTCTTTTTTATGAGGAATGAATTTTCATAATAAAATTAATTCATTGCCACATAAACTCATAACTGAACGAAAAGTTCTATTCATATTATATTACCCCATAACAAATGCAACTAGAGTACAGGACATCCCAAGTAACCGATACCACTTGAAATAATTTTATGTCTCATATCTCCTTAGAGTTACTTTAAAAACTAAATTAAGGATCATGTACAGTATAATATCATGTCGTTCTCTTTAAATAGTCAAAAATAAAATTAAATTTCTAAATAACTAAATAAAATATAACCTAAGCTAGAAAATATTTGATTTACTAACAAATAAATATAATAAATTAAAAATAAATTTAAATAAAATATTTTTGATAATAAATGACAATAAGTGAATAGAATGAAAGTGAAAGTGATTAATAATAATAAAAATAATCTTCCAATTTAATAATGTAGATAATCATAATTTTAACAGATATGAGAGTTATAAACAATGAATCAAGAATTATAATTAAACTTTTAATCCAACAATCGAGCTAACTCGAATTATCATAAAATATTTTCAAATCTTAATTTATTAACTGCCGCTAGAATAATAAAATATGACTAAAAATATTTAAAACTAATGCTCAATCATAACTTAATAATTTATAAAAAATAGGATTAAAGCCAACAAGAGATATAATGATCTAATAATTTAAACTATTTTAAAAAATTAAAAAATATTTACTATAATCTCAATACTAAGGCTTGACCCAAAGGAGAGTAATAAAATTAAGTTATAATTAGTTCAATTTTAATTATTAAACAGTAATCGAGTTACAATAATACTTAATAAATATAAATAAATTATTATAAATATTTTCAATAATTATAAAATTATTCTAAGATATAGTAATTATGAAATAATTAATGTGTAGAAGATCAGAGTAATTTAAACTCTCCTTGTGATCCTAAACTCACGCTACTCAATTGGAGAATTATGACGCTTAGCTACACATATTCATAAATTCTTGATCATTTCTTTTCTATATTATCTACACCCTCTCTCCTCTCTCCTCTCTTATCTCTCATTTATCTCTCCTCTCTCAATTCTTGATCCTATATATCAATCTATTTTTAATAATAGGAATCGTTACCCCAAATGAAACCACCAGAGCTAAATGGTTATGAAATTGTCCTAGCAGGTGATGATGCCGTACACAACCGGGTAACTTTACAATTCCTTGAGAAATCTTCATCTAAATTGGAGTTTGTGATGACAATATTTGTATGTTTTAGTTTGAACTCAGACAATTTTATACTTCTCTAAAGTTGATGTTAGTCCTAATTATAAGACTTATTTCTTATATTTATTAACTCTATTGCAAATTACCTCTCTTAATACTTCTTCAATAATAATTAAGTAAAACATAGAAAATATGAAGTACAAAGATGATATAGTATTTTAAAAAAATATATTATATTAACTAACTTTCTTAATCTAATCAAATTAGTTAAATATATCATATATTAAGTACTAAAGGAATATATTGCTTTATTCCAATCTTAATTATAAGAGCTAGTTAGAAGGTCAGTATTAGTCATTACATATAAGACTTTAATATATTTTATCTATAATATTTATTATTTTTTTAAAACTAATTTATTTAACTTAAATCAATATATAATCTAATATTATATATAGATATTTTAGAGAGATTAGGCCATATTTATTAAAATTAAGTAATTTATCTATCTTTTCTAATAAATTTAAATTAATTAAATAACTCTTATATCAAGGGTGAAGGAGTACAATGTCAATTTTATATGGTGGCTTTTGTTAGGGCTTAAGGAGAGGGAGACCATCAAGAAGCACTCTGATAAAGGAACTTGCAATTTCATTCGAGATTCCAAATTACTGTATTGCCCCGAAGATAGACATGGACAGAGTAGCTTTAAGCTACAGAAATTCCTCTGTGAGATTTAAGGTATACATAAATGTTATATAATTATATATATCGCTTGGACAATGCTTACAGATAATTTATTGTCGTTTCCTCGATTAACAAATTAAATATATATTACGTAAAACAGGTGCCTCATGTGAAGGGAAAGCTTATTTCTGGTCCTCAGTTTTCATTGAAGGAGAGGCTCGAGGGTTGGAATATTCATTGTACGCGACGCCCCAACAATAACTCATGTGGCATGGTAATTAACCTCGTGTGATTGGAAGGGATTTATAGGATCTTATTCTAATTATCACTTCCTTCAAATTTTATTATAGGAAAAAGTACACAATTAGCCTTCTAAATGGTCTCTTAATTTTATATAGTATTCTTTTAGTCATCTAACTCTAATATCGTTAGTCTCAAATAATGATTTTCTGTATCAATTCATTGTTATTTTAAAAAATTAAACTTAATATATTTGTCAATATTTAAAATTTCAATATCCATGGCTTTTTTAGTTAATGAAAGTGGGAGGACTAAAAATAAAAGACACTATATATATATTTAATTAAGAGACCAAAATGAAACTTTGTGTGAAGTTAAATGACCAAATGTATAATTTTGCCTTTATTATATTAAAAATCTTAAGCTAATGTTCATGTTGACAATGGAGCATATTAAAGAGAAGAACGTGATGTATTAATGCACATGTATTCTTTGTATAATTATTGAAAATTTGATTTTTTTTTTCATGCAGTTTTATTGTCATACAAAAGCGAATCAGTTATTTCGTTCTATGGATGAAGTTGTTAGATTCATGCTTTAAGAAATTTACCCTAATTCCAAAAAAGAAAACAAGGCGATGGTGCCTGTAGATCCTCAGGTGAACATATATTCTGTCATATTTTATGAAGTGTATTAATATATACATGTAAGAGAGGTTACCCTTAACAAATCATATCGAGTTTTTGTAGGGTAAACATATGCAGGTGATGAAAGTTAAGGACATGATAGAGACCCTTTTCAATCCTCTGCGTGATATCTTCACTAGATACAAGAGGATGATGAACATTGAAGGCAGGATTTTTTTCGGTTCACTCTCTTATTGAATAAACTTTTGCTACAATTCTCCAATAATCATCCACGTTAAAGGGGAAACTTTTCTCTAAATGTTTTGGTCTTAACCTAACTTGTTTGTGTACATCTGGACAAATGAGACTTACTGTTGTGTTCATCTCTCTTTAGTTGTACAATGTGTATAGTTTAAAAGGATTCGAGTTATTGTTGATACCAGTGTTAATTAGGTAAAATTAATAATCTTTCTGGAAGGGTGAGCCTTAGAGCCTCTAGGTCAAGGTTCAAAAAAGAGCTTCACTCTTCTGTTCAAAAGAGAGAGAGAGAGAGAGAGCATGCATACACACACACTCACTCACATTTATATATCTCTAAGAAGCATATTTAAAATGTTGGACATTATCAATAAATATAATCTCCATAATTTATTTTCTTACTAATATTTATGTTTTATTTTAAATTTAGTTGACATTATGGTTAATACTACTATTTTTCCTACAAGTAAATGTCGTTCACTCAATAGTGATGACCATGTATAAGTTTTATCTAACATAGTCTCACATAGATATAATAGATCATTGAATCCCTTAGACATAATATATATATCTTAAATTTGAATTAGGCATGAAAACTATTTTATTGGGAGAGACATAACCTATTTTAGTAATTTCTACACTTTAAGAGGATTAATCTTTAAGTTTTAAGTTATCAGTTATGATATTCTACCTACATTATATATATATATATATATATATATATATGTTTTATGAAAGTGTTAACCTCTAAGATTTCATGTCATCTCAACGCAATTTCCTTGAGTTTTACACAATATTTGATACATTTGTGTATAGATTGGATACTCGAGGAAAATGTGCATTTGGTTTTTGGTTGCACACCATTTCTCGTTTGTGCAGGTTTTAATCATATTTCTAGCTAGTTTCTTATGCTTTTAATGTCATTCATTTGTAAGAATATCTTGATATAATGATCAAGTGATTATAGCCACTCTGCTAAATTTGGGAGGACTCGCTAGTGATGAGAGAACTATGGGAAAATCAATTCACCCATGAAGAAACGAAAAAAACAAAAACAAAAACAAAAACAGAGCTGATAAGCGCCTATGGCAAGAATTCAGTGCCTGGGTCATGAACAATGGTGCAGGACAAAATACAAAGAGCAAGAGCGCCAAGGTGCTCAAATTAGCGCCTTGACGGTACGTCCGTGACAGCAAAACGTTGTGCTACATATTAAACCCAAAAATGTTAGGGTTTTCAATATATAACTTCCCTTAACTCGACTTGGCCGTCATTGGCTAGGGAAACTTGGAAGAAGGCTTGGGCAAGCTTGGATTGAAGATTTAAAGCTCTACTCCTAAGTTTTTCTAATCTTTCCCCCCTTTTCTGGTTTTTATTGCTTGGGTTTGTGTATTTGTGGTTTAATGTAGTGGAATCTCTTCTATACCAAAACATGTTTAGCTGAACCTTCATTCTCCTAGGATTATTTGGATCTTAATCATGGATTAGTGGCTGTATTCTCTCTTTATTTGTAATTAATGGTATATATATATACGTTTGATTTTGTTGTAGAGTATTGCACCTTTTGTTGGTCGGCAACCAATTTTTAAGAGTTAGGTTCTCTAATCAAGCTAGCGATGGGGAGATTAGAGTAGACCATGCAATAAATATTGTGGGATTGTGAAATTCATGATTGTGGATGGAACAATTTGCCAATAGGATCGAGAGATATACCTATAAGCCCTACAAAGTCACTTTAGGTTTGTGCTTAATGAAGTTAATTAACTAATTTGGTAAGAGTTATTTGTTGATTAAGTTGATTAGAAAGCTTCTTTTTTGAATCCTAGACTAGCATGTTTTTCTAAATTCAACATCCAGTATAAAAAAACAGTAATTTAAATTTCATTAGACGGCAGGAAGTTAATAATATCTAGTAATGGGGATTGTAATTTACTTAAATATATTTCAGAATGATAAAAAAATTAATAATTAATAAGCACCTAGGGGCCTTAAAATAGCAAACTCCCTTTGCTTCTAAATTTAAGAGTTAGATAGGGAATATTTTGATCCTAAATATAATATCATAATTTATTTTGTATTTCAAAATTATATTTTTTTCCCAAAGTACCATATATGATTGCACATATTAAAATAATTTTTATTAAAGGTAGTTTAAATACATATGGTTAAAACCTTACACAGTCGCTACAAATAATTAACTTAATTAACTTTCTTAATATATTAAAATTAGTTAAGTAGATCTTATATTAAGAACTAAAGATAGAATAATATAATTTTGTAGTCTTCTTTACCATTATTAAAAATTAATTTTACATTGTGGGGGTTAATTAGAATAATAAAAAATGATTGTTCTTTACAAAGAATTTTTTTCAATGTGGGATATGGTAGAATTTTTTTCACTAGAAACAATGTAAGAAACTATTTCCATGTTTGACATTTCACCTTAATACAAATTAAAATAAAATAAATATGGCAAAATATTAATACATCAACGGTGCATGAATGTGACTTAATTTCCTCTACTGTGCGGATTACATATTCTCCATTTCTTAGTCAAACGGTTATAGAAAGAGAAAAATGATTAATCATAAAAAATTCATTTTCTTTTTCTATGAAAAACAAAAAATATTTGCCTGGCAAAATAATAAAACCATGGAGGGAATATCCTCAGTGCATGCATGTATATAAATTGAAATCAATAAATGATGAAATAAATAGTATCCTTCTATTACCTCTCCACATGACTACCTAGTAGTATAAATATCTTGTTTTCTTAGCCACATACAAGAACATCACGTTCATCTAGAGAAGAGAAGAGAACCGTTGATCCGTTGAGATGGAGGATCATAGTCTCCAAGCTTGTGAACAAGGATCAGGAAGTAAACTGCTTGGAAAAGGTAATTCTTATGATATTACATAATTTTTAGGAGAAAATTGGTAAAAAGTCTCTATTTTAAAATTTTATCAACTAGAATAAATTGAATTTGAATACTAATATTCTCTGTACATAGATTTTTCATAATACTAGTATTTTTGGTGCTTGAAAACATATCAGCTTCTATCTAATAAAACTTCTCTAAACAAGTACTTTTCACCCATTTCCTCCCCTTCTTTCTATCTTTTGAGTGAAAATGACCCAAAAGAGTCTAGTATTAAATTATGTTATTCTGGATATTCACTAAGCTGTTTGATATATAGAGGTTTCTTCTGAGAAATATATAGATAATTATGCACAAAATCCACCTTCGATCGCAACCGAGCCAGTGGAATCACTTACAATTACTGAATCCAGCAATAAAAAGAACCAGAACTTGCAAGAGAACATTGGATCTGTAGTTCAAATTTCAACTCTGGAAGAGGCTATGCAAAAGCTTGTTCACGTGGAGCTTGAGGGGGTTGATGTTGATGATGAATTTGATCACTTCAAACAGAATCCAAACTCGCAAGAGAACTTTGTTGGACCTGTAGATCAAATTTTAACTCTGGAAGAGGCTTTGCAAAAGCTTGTTCATGTCAAGCTTGAAGGCGTTGATGATGATGATGATGAATTTGAGCACTTTAAACAGAATCAAAACTTGCAAGAGAACTTTGTTGGACCTGTAGATCAAATTTCAACTCTGGAAGAGGCTATGCAAAAGCTTGTTCATGTGGAGCTCGAGGGCGTCGACGATGATGATGAATTTGATCACTTTAAACAAAACCATCAGTCTCAAAAGAACTTGGGAACTGTAGATCCGACTCTGAAAGAGGCTTTGCGAGAGCGTGTTCATGCCGAGTTCGAGGGGGTCGATGATGATAATAAACGTGGCCCCAAGAAACGTGTCCTGAAGAAACGTGTCCGAGCTCTTGATGAAGGTGCTTTTCGTCCGGCTAAATCTTTATTCAGGACTAAACGAAGAAGAAATCGTAGATAGATGATGGGAAAGAATTAAGATCGATATTCAAATGTTAAGTGATTTCTAATATACTTTTCATGTGTGTGTGTGTTGTTTGTAATAATGACATCTTGTAATGTCGAGAGATTTCGGAAATGAATCTAGCAACATTAAGCAAGAATAATGAATCTAGCAACATTAAGCAATGCCTTGTTCTTTTAATTGCCAGTATTGCTGAAACTCTATGTAAACAAAACTTCGTTTTCTTATTCTTTTGATCAATTATGCCAAGTCGCTAAACATCTTTTCCTTATAGATTGCAAACTATTCCATTCGGTCGTAATTATAAAAATTAATTAAATATTTAAAAAAAATAAAAAATCAAATTAATTAATTAATTATAATTAAATTTAACTCCTCAATATGAATTAATATTATATATACTATAATGTATCTAAATTAATTAATTAGCTCTTGTATTAGTTATAATTAACTTATTTATTTGATTTTATAAATTTATCTAAATAAATTAACTATCTCTCATAATTATAATCTTAAATAGTATATATATATGTGTGTATCTCATCTTCATGCAATTCAACTTTAAAACTCTTAGGAGGGTAATAGAAAATAAGATTCTTCCACATAGTTAACAAGGTCTATTGATCACGGTCTCAAACTGCAACATTATGAATCCAAAACAATTAAACTTTGCCTTACAATAGCTCTGTGGAAGTTTTACTCATTTGTATGAAAGCATACGTTCTTGGGAAAATTGGGGAAAATTTCCCATTGCAAATCTTATGGGAAAACTATTTTGGAGGTATCTACATTTTTTCTTAATTTTTAATTTGGTACTATTATATTTTTTTTCTCTTAATTAAATCTTGTAATTTTACTCAATTAGTATAATTAATCCATATAATTTTACTCTGTTAGCAATATTAGCTCCCGTATAGGAGCTAACTATACTAACATAGTAAAACAAAAGATTTAATTAAGAGGGAAAAATAACATAAATCAAACTAAAAATTTAGAAAAAAACAGAAGCACCTCTAATATAGTTTTTTCTAATTTTATTGATGTGAAGGATCTGATAAATTTTTATATATAGAAAGTATCAATATTTTAAAAATTTTATACACATAAAGAGTACCAATGTTTTGATTTAGTCATTCTCACAAAAACAAAATTCAATGTGAGACTTTCCCCAATTTTTCCTATATTCTTTTTGTTGTTGGCCATCAAGAGGATTTATTCAAGCCGGTCTATATGGGGAAAAGGGGTTTGTATAAATACAACTCAATCATTTCAACTGCATTATAAAATTTAATGTTATAAATGCTTCGTAGTGACTATTTCAATTGCGAATTAATACATGATTATCAATCATGTGTGAACATTTTCTTTTAATTTGGTGCATGGTAAACCACTTAACTTTTAACTTGAAAGTCTAAATCGATGTTATTTGGTGCAATATCCAGTAATAAAGATTGACATTTGCGGGAGTATATTTCAGCATGATATATTTTTAACTGGAGTGAAGCTTTGCAATAATATTTGAGTTCTCGCTATAAATTTTTCGGCTAATTATTTTGCATAAAAATCCCAACATTTCAATCTGCATTTGCAAGTCATTAGGAACTTTGAAACTAGACCATTACTCAAATAGTTTTACGTTATTATGCAAAAAAAAAACCATTGTATCATAATAACAAAAATTATACAAATGAATAATTAAATTGTTATATATTTTTGTTTACAAGAAGAGATTTCTAGACCATAAGCGCTGGACTGTCAGGATAATTTAGCGTTATCACCAAGAGAATTACAGAAAGGGCAACTGAAGAATGATAAAACATGACTTTTCCTCACAAAGAAAGTTTTTCAAGGGAGATTTAGTAGAAATATATTTCGCTAACGCCAATACGTTACAAATATATTTACATTCTTGATATTTGACCTTAATACAAATCAAAAACTAAATATGGCAAGATATTAAAACCTTGAAGTGAATACATACAACGTGCATGCATATGGATTTCCTTCACTGATTCGCCTCATATTAGATATACTTTGCTTTCCTAGACAAGAAATTATAGAAAGAGCAAAATGATAAATAATGATAAATTATTGTTTTTCACAATGTAATTTTCTTTTGGTGAAAACAAAAAATTCTTTTCCTGGAAAACTAATAAAACCATGAATTGATCACGGTGCATGTATTTGTAAATTAAAATGAATAAATGATCAAATACCAAAATGATGGCAATGGATAGTATATATAGCTTGCTTTCCCAGCCACAAGAACATCCATCAAGTTCATCATCAGAAGAAGAAAAAGATAACCATTAATTAAGATTCTGAGATAATGGAGAATGTTAGCGTTCAAATCTGCGAGCAAATTGCTAGATCTCCCCAGATTTCTGAACAAAGTTCCAAATATAAACAGCTTGAGAACATCTTGAGAGACATGTTTTCTGTAAGTTAGCAAAATCTCTTGCTAGTGATCTCTTTGATTTTCGGCTGACAAGTAAATTCTTCTTTTGTGTACTTTTCATATGTGATTTTCAGAATTCAGTGAAAGAAATGAATGATGAATTGAAGTATGAGAAAAATAATAATCCTTCATCTGAGGATGATATTCTGAGACCCAAACTTTTTGTCTCAATCCAACGACCCGATGACTCAGCGGTTGATAATTTGGCTCTGGCCCTAACGGTAATTTCTTTCTTTTATACTAACTAATCTTCTGCATTTGTGGGTCATTTGAATTGTAATTTAACAGTTTTATATGATGGATGATGTTTGCAGGATCAGAGAAAACATTTTGGGAGAATCACTAAGAACCCTGTCGTAGGTGAGAAAATGGTGTGTTTCGATATCTCCGAGGACTTTGATGTGGAAGGTATAGAAAATATTGGAGAAATAAAGGATCGGCTTGGAAAGTGGCGTATCCAGAGAAGAGAACGAAAGACAAAGATGAAAGATACGGTAAATTTACAAATAAATATTTATAAGTGTGTTTTCATAATTTGAAAGATGTCTTAGATAGAGATAATGACATTATTCATTACATTTTTTTTTTCAGTTTTATTGCCACTTAAGCTCAAGGCATACATTTCGGTCCATCCCTGAGGTTCTGAGCTTTATCATGTGTGGGCGTCAATCGAAGCCTAGTAAAAAAAGAAGTGCTAATAGCGATGATGACGGGGCTGAAACAAGCGAGGTGATATAACTTAGCAACAGTGGTTATCGGTACCTATATATTGCATTTATTCAGCAAGTAATTAATGAATTTAATAAAATTAATTATTGATACCTACGAAGAACCCTGCCCCAAAAACTAGCTATTGAATAATAAACCCGCACAAATACTCTATTAAATATCTCATATTACTTAACAGCCTTGATTTGTAGGGAGACAACGTGGCGATATCCAAGTCGCCTTCAAAAAGACAAAGGAAGTACAAGGGGAAGCTGGTGTTTACCTCTCAAGGATTTATCGATCAAAATACAACAGATCCCAATTTGGATCATAGCATTACCCCGTGGAGGCCAGTTGAACAACCACAGATGAACATGGTACCAATATAATTACACAAACGTGTGTGTGAGTTTTCATAATTTGAATGATGGAAATAACCTTCATATATATATATATATTGGCAGTATTGTTACCAATGCTCAAGGAAGATTCCATTGAACCCAAGACCTTTGAGCATTGTCCGATGTGACAATTTTGTGGATCTCACACAAGAGTCGTCTGTTGAAAATGGGATAGATTTCGATTCGGAGATGTCTGAGGTGACACAGGACAAGGTAATGCATATATATATTTATATATATGTATGTATATATTGCATTCATTTGAACACTAATGTTTTATAAAAATTAATGACCAATTAACCTAAAAAAACAAAACTACGTTATTTTGTAGGTTGATGACAAAAGTATATCTGATGAGTCGCCTTTGAAAAGAGGGAGGGAGGATATGAAGGAAGAGGTGGATATTCAAGGAGAGACTGTTGAAGACGACACATACGCCGGTTTGGAAAGTTTAGATGAATGTAAGAAGTTATTGGTAAAGACAATAACATTTGATGAGATTGTGGCTGAGATCAATGACAATAATAATAACGTTATTCTTGTTTCTCCTCCCGCAAATGTGGAAGAGACTAGAAAAGGTAATTATTATCATCCCACTTGCATATTTCTATCTTTTGAGTCAAAACAATTCAGAAGTCCCAGAATAAATTGGCAGCCATTAACATGTTATTATTTCCTGTATTAAAAGTTGTCATTGTATGCTGATAACTTGTTGTAAGTTGCTTTGGTGGTTATGTTCTTTCCAATAGACTTCATAGCTAGTGATCATAGATGGGTGCTGATACTATACATTTGATAGAAATTGATGCAGAAAAGCAAGCTTTGATCACAACGGAGCCTGTGGAATCTCTTTCCATTACTGAATCGAGCAACAAACAGAACCAAAAGTCACAAGACAACGTTGGAGCTGCAGAGAATATTACATCTATAGAAGAGGCAATGCAAAAGCTTCCTCATGTTGAGCTCGAGGGGGTTGGTGATGATGAAGAATTTTATCACTTTCAACATTATGCCGCCTATTTTTCTGATTGTGATCCCGTGCACCATATCTCAGTTTATGATTACCTAATCTAATTTATTTTTTTATTTAGCCATTAAAAGTAAGAAAATATTGTATTATGTGAGGACATCGAACAAATTATGTATGTGTTGTCACTGATTATACATATGTCTATCCAAACTTATAAATAAAAAATTTAAAAAGTACACGATGAGCAATGAAAACCAAAAAAGAAATAGACAAAATCTCACACTAGTGTTGCTAGTTTATTTACGGGGATTGAAGTTATGCCATCAAACTACTTAAGTTCTCACTGTAAATTTTTCGGCTATTTATTTTGCATAAAAATCCCAACATTTCAATATGCACTGTAATTCATGAGGAACTTTGAAACAGTACATATATTATTCTTTTGTGTTCTTATTTACCATTACTCAAAAATAGACTTGAGTTATTATGCAAAAAAAAAAAAAAGACAATGTATCGTAATAACAAATATTGTACAAATGATAATTAAATTGTTATATTTTTTGTTTCCAAGAAGACATAGATTCTAGACCATAAACGCTAAGCTTTCAGGATAATTCAGGATTATCCCCGTGAGAATTATAGAAAGAGCATGTGAAAAATGATAAAAAAATGACTTTTCCTTACAAAGAATTTTTTTCAAAGTTCTGGTAGAAATATTTTTTGCTAAATCCAATGTTGCAAACTATTTCCTTTTTTTCTCACAAAAAACTACTTCCATTTTGTATATTCGACCTAAATACAAATCAAAACTAAATATGGCAAAATAATAAAACCTTGAAGTGAATATATCTAACATGCATGCATGTATGAATTTCCTTCCCTGTACAGATTTCATACTCTCCAATTCCTCCCCTACAAAACATATTCGCCTCGTATTATATATATATGCACTTTCCTTTCAAATACAAGAAATTATAGAAAGAGTAAAATGATGAATAATGAAAACCAAAAACCCTTTTCCTGGCAAAATAATAAAGCCATGAAGTGACTATGGACCTATTTGGATATGAGTTTAAAAAATAACTTATAAAAAATGGGGCTTTTAGAAAGTTTTAAAAAAAAAGGTTTTTGGAGAAGAGGTTGTAGCAAGAAAAAAAATTAAATAAATAAGTGTTTGAATAGTTTTACTAGAAATATTTTTGTGATTGGTAAATTAACAAAAAATGTATACTTTCATTAAAAATATGAGAGAGAAGAAAAGATGGAGAAGAGAGAGGAAATAAGAGAGACTGTGGAGTAGAGATAAGATAGTGGGTATTAGAAAAAATAGGGGTAAAATAGTAATTAGGTAGTCTATAAACTATTTTACTGTTTTAAAAGTTATTTTTAGTAGCTTATGTAAAATATTAGTTTTAAACTATAATTTAGTCTAAAAGTCATTAAATAAATATAACTGCTTATTTTAAATTTTTTTAAACTAAATTTTAGGTCAGAAACCTTTTAAAATATTAGTTTTGAAGTTTACAAAACACACAATATATCCACAACGAATGTATATGCAACTTAAAATGAATAAATGATTAAATAAATAGAACGCTTCTATGAACTCCAAACATGATTGAATCCCAGTGTCTTAGTGTACAAATTTGTGAACAAAGTTCTAGATAATTTACGTATGAATTGCACAACATATAAAGATTAATGAGGAGTTATATATATATATTTGTCCGGTCAGCTGGGTAACTTCCTATAAATTTTGTATTTAAAATTGATGATTGTACACACTCAATTATCAGAATATTTTTTCTTTCGATTGAAAACATAGTAAGTACACAAAACATAGGGCACGATTGTCATGTTGGCATTAGCGATATGAAATTGGAATTGAAATTGTTTCCATCTAAATGCTTGTTTGATAGGATGGAATTAAAAAATTTCCAATTCCATCAAATCATGTGGAATTGGCTTCCATGCTTACCGCCAAAGAATTCAAATTCTATCCCGCCTAATCCATTTTTGCCCCTTCTCAACCAATTAATGGGCCCGTGGCGTTGAGCTTGATGTTGATGTTGATCCACTCAACATCGATTTGAGAAATTTGATCTGTTTGATGTTGATCCAGCACTTGTCGTATTTCTTTCCCGGACAACAATTGTTCTGCTAATGTTGGGTATAATAGGAAGGGATATTATCATCCATAGGTCTGTGATAGTTATACTGAAACAAAGAACAAGAGTTTGAAATGGTCTTTGATATTTTGTGGGCAAGAGTTTGAAACTCTTGATGAGCTGAGGCTACAGAAAAGGTTGAAGAAGATGAAGTTGAAGATCATGATTGTAAGAATTTGATCAAACTGTGATGTGGTTTTTCTCAAGCGCTTTAATCTTGTGTTATGCACTTGGATTTTCCTTTTGAAGTTTAAATAACCTTTTCTTGTTGCTAGCTAGGTACGTTTCGTCTTTGTTGTTGCAAAAGCCTTAGAAAAGGAGAATCAAAGAAAGTAAAGGAAAGAAAGAAGAACAAGAAGAAAAAGGTTTGCTTCCGATCTCTTAAGAGATTCGAAGGTAATGTTTTAGGAGTTATTCCATAGATTTAGTCCTTATCCCTCTTCAAACTCAAATGGATTTTTATTTTTAGGGTTAACTTAATTAAATAGAGCACCATTTGACACTTCTCTAATTTTTGTAAATTCAACTCTCCCTCCCCTCCCTTTCTCTCTAAATCCCTCATACCAAATCCACACCCTATTCTTTTGTTACGTTAGGCTCTGAGTTGGACAAAACCCTATAGACACATAATTAATATACTTTCATAATCCGTTTCGAAACATGATTGCATTGGATTAGATAGTTTGCCTTCCTAGACAAAATTATGGATAGCGATCAAGAGGCGAATGATGAAAAACTAGATTTCTTTACAAAGTATTATTTTGCTTATTAACAACAATATTTTTCCATAGCATATCGGACCATTTCTAATTTGACACATCATTTTAATGAAGATTATGACAAAACCCATATGAAAATCTTTGAAAACCATGTAAATAGTGTCTTTCTATATGGTGCATGCACATGGAAAATAAAATAAAGGAATGAATTATGAATAAATGAATCCCTCCACTCCATATTTACATGTAATGGATTTGCTTTCTTAGACACAAGAAAATTTTGAAGAAGTGTGCA
Organism: Leucaena leucocephala; assembly: GCA_037074615.1. Classification (NCBI taxonomy): domain Eukaryota; kingdom Viridiplantae; phylum Streptophyta; class Magnoliopsida; order Fabales; family Fabaceae; genus Leucaena; species Leucaena leucocephala. The sequence goes on from CM073554.1 coordinate 20,488,851, forward strand.
AGCTCTGACTTGGCTAGAAACTGTGGAAGCAAATATTCTAATCACCGAAGCCAGTGAGGAGAGAGCCAAATGGTGAAAGAGCTACTTCATCCATGGCTGACAATATCCCTTCCTATTATACCCAACATCAGCAGAACAATTGTCTGGGAAAGAAATACAACAAGTGCTGAATAACGTCAAATTTCTCAAACTTACTCAAATTGTCAGGGAAAGAAATACAACCACAAGTGCTATATGGAGTTGATCAATTTGATGTTGATTGAGTACTTGTAAACAATGGTTCTTCTGAGGTTGGGTATAATAGGAAGGGATATTGTCAGCCATGGACCTTTGATAGTTGAACTAAAACAAAGAACAAGAGTTTGAAACTCTTGATGAGGCTAACAGAAAAAGCTGAAGAAGATGATGTAATGATCACAAGTCATTGGAAGAATTACACTCCAAAAACTTGCTATTAGAATTAAAGAGTCCAAAATCTTGTAAGGCCCCTTTTTTTTCAAGGTAACCCTCCTATTGTCATGATATTTATGATCAACTAGAAGATTTGAACATGGATTTAAAATCTAATTATGGTATATTCGATGCTCATTTTGTTGAATATCTTCTATTGAACAATATCCCATTTTATGTTGATGAACCTGTTCTGGTGGAAGTTATTATCATCGGTAATAATAAATAATAGGAAACTATTATATATATAGTTTAAGATAAAATATGCATTTGGTTATTTTTTTAGTCTTATAAATTTAAAAGGTATACTTTTAATCCTTTAAAATTAATACTGTTAACTTCACTAATAAAAAATGTTCGACTCGATAAATTTAGAATGATAATTCAATAATTAAATACTGATAAAATATATCTAAATTTTATTTTTTAAATATAAAATATAACATGATTTAAAAAATTAAAATACAAATATTTTTATTGACATTTAATTGCACAATCATCACTTAAGTTTGATAAATCATAATTTTTTGTTAGAGAATTTAATAGTATTAAATTTAAATAACTAAAAGTATATTTTTTAAACTTAAGGGATTAAAATAAAATTTGATATAAAAGATTAAATATATACTTTAGCATATAGTTTATAGTTTATTAGGGGAATTAATGAAGATCATGATTGCGAGAATTTGATCAAACTGTGATGATGTGATTTATTTCTCAAGCGCTTTAATATAGTGTGATGCACTTGGATTTGAGGCAATTTAGAAATAAACCGTATTGAATGTTTGCATTCAATTTAAATATAGCTATTTCCATTTTATAAGTCAGTTTTTTTAATTATAATTATTTTCTTTGAGAAAATCCCTAAAACCCCTAGAAATTAGTAAATCTCAATTTGAGACTTTAAATATTATAAATATCAAAAAATAATTAAAACCCAAATTGAGATTTTTGAAGTTTAGAGCGAGAATGCCCCTAAACATCAAACATGGTTGACTATTTTTATAATAAAATAAGGGATAATTTGATCATTTGGCTTTGAACTTTAAAAATCCTAATTTGAATTTTGATATTTTTCTAAAATTTATAATATTTAGAGTATCAATCTAAAATTTATCAATTTTTAAAGTTTTTTTAAGGGTTTTTCTAAAGCTATGGCCCACTAATCTATTAATCCTGATCAGGCCCAATTTTTAGAAGCACCAATTATATTCACATGACGTCATGGCTTTTCTACTAGGTTTTGTGTTGAGGCTGAGGAATAACACAAGCTTTTTCTCTAGCTGTATGTATCCGATATTATGGGCCTATCTTTTCTAATTTGAGCATGAAAGAAACTCAAACTAATCCGAATCAAAGCTATAGCAAGACCACAAGCTTTTTTATATACTGCAAAGCAATAGGTTTTTAACCAACCAACAAACTAATAAAAACTAATATAAATAATAAAAAATAAGCTCATATTCTATAAAAACATAAATTTAATTTTCGCTATATTTATAAAAAAAATTAATAAATAATCTCATAAATTTTTTATAAATACTCTTTAAACTTTAGAACTATATCTTAACTTTAGTAGAAGATCGGTGACAAATTCATATAAACTTTTTCTTATAAGAAAAATCATCCAACGAAGAATTGTTTTCACCCCGCAAGATAGAGCTAACAGACATGGACTTGTTTTACATCCATACCATTAATATTGATTTAATCTTAATTTTTTTTTGGAAGTAATCATTTGGTCCTTTAGTTGACTCATTTATAATATAATCTCTTAATTATGACTTAAAAGTGACTTAAAACTTTTGACTAATCAATCCCTTATCTTTTCACTTTTTTATATTATAATCCTGATTGATCAAAATTTTAAACAAGACCAAATAAAATCCACGTCAACCAGCTCTAGCGCTTATGACCCGTGCATAATTCTTTAGCTAGATAAAATCAAAATTGTAAAAAGAATTAAAAACTTTAGGGATCAAATTAATTTTTTATATTGTTTGATTTTGTGTTAATATTTTAAAAAGTTATTATATCATACCATATTTAATTCAGATGCATTTATCATTGATGCATTTAAGTTTCCCATTCTTTCAATTTATATGTAATTAATTTCATTTGATTCTAATTACAACTGTCTCCAGTTTAGAAAAAAGTAAACTCTATGGGGAAAAAAAGAAAAAAGGTAAACACTAAAACAGTGGGTTCCTTTTTAGTATATACAGATATCTCATTCTTTTTTAAAAATTTAATTCAGGGTGTCCCAAACACATTTTGGGTTGAGGCTAATTCTTTTTGAGATCTAGAATGCAAATTAATTTTTTATGTCTCTAAATAAGTACGCTTCTTAGTATTTAAACTTGTTTTCTTCTTATAGAGGTGAAAAACCTTTGATACTCTGAGGTATTATTTGGTTAAGAGTTTTTAGAGAGGAGTGTAGGAAAAATACATATTTTGTTCATAAAATGGAGGGGAGCATAGGGTTTTTTTTGTCTGGTCCCCTCCCCCACTCTCTCAGACTTTTTTTGTTCACCTTGACGACAATGACAACCACGACCATGGTGTATGCCTCTGGCTCCTTAACTTCTCTATTCTCCCGATGATCCTTCCCTGCTTCTAGTACACCGAAGATCTAAAAGAACAAGAAAATTTTTCTATCAACTGTTGAATGGAGAGTGAGTGAGAGAGAGTTGAATGGACTCGGCTACTGGTGGGAGAGGAGAAGAATGTGAGGTCAACATAATGACCATGCGCGCAGGGCGAGCTCTCTGTGTTCGGAGATGAAGAGAAATAAAAAAAAAAACTAATGGCCAAATTGCACAATTTGACCCATGGGTCCTTATGTGATGTTTCTAAATTATGATCCTTATGTGATTTTCAGTCTAGAGAGCTTGTGATGAAGATGGACAATCCGTACAAGAAAGATAAAATAATAAAGAATTTTTTTTAAATAAAATAATAAAAATATATTTATCAATTTATAATAAACTCCCCTCTTAGATCAAACAAAAAATATCTACTCCTCTCCCCTCCAAATATAGCCTAAGCCCCGGGGATTATAGTCTTGATGAAATCTTACCTTATTCTTTTTAGAGTTTATAAATACGTGGGTCATATATACAGGTCGCACATAGCTTAAAAAATAAGAAGAAAAGAAACTAAAAGTGTCGCGTTTTTATAATGTTATATATTTTGTAATTAATAGATATTGATATTATTATTAACAATTGTCACATGCATGAACAGAGAATAATATCTCGAATCAAAAAAGACCCACCACAAGTTCGAAGGAACACTGTTGGGGTTGGAAATATCCTATTTTCCTTTGAATTTCCTGAAAATCTCAGCAACATAATAGACATGGATAAGGTACGTACCTTGTACTACATATCGATGGTTTATATTGTTTAGATTATGTTATGTATTGTTAATTAAAATTACTTAAAACAAAAAGTTTTTAGAAGAACCTGATAAATTTTGCAGCTACCCCATTTGGAGATAGCCACAAACCTATCAGAGCGTCAATTATCCTTCAAAGAGAGACTTGAGGGCTGGAACATTGAGCGTCGACAACGTGAAACTGGAAGAACCGATGTGGTAATTTACTAATTAATTCATTTGCTTCAATAATGCATCTTTTCATTTAATTCAATTCCTTCTTTCTCATAGCCCTTCAAGATCATTTGAAAACAAGATTAGAATGTGTAGACTAAATGTTGAATTTGGGTTGCAGTATTATCGTCATAGACAATCTAAGAGAGTTTTACGATCGATCTATGAGATCGTAATCTTCCTAATGTATGAGAACTGCCCAGCAGGTCGAAAGACAAAATCATCTTCGAGAGGTGAAGATGGTGAGAAATATAGGATTTGGGAAAATGACTATGACAATGATGTTGAGCTCTACAGGAAGCACGAGGATGAGGCAGCTGAGGTTCTAGTCTCAATGAGTCATGACGACGACAAAATTACAAATAACATTAAGAGCGAGCCTCCTTCTATTGTTGATGTTGCTTCTACCTCCTCTTCTTCTCCTGCGCGGCCGCCTACTATTGCTGATGACGATGACGCGATTGAGCTGATTAATCACATTCCGATTTGTAGAACTATGGAGGAAGTTCAAGAGTTCCTCATTACTAACAGAAAAAAAATGCATGGATAAATCATGACACATGTATTTTCTTACCGTCATCATACCTGTTTTTTTAATTTCGTGTTAATCAGTAGGGTCTCTCTTTTTCTTATTACAGGTAGATAAAGCTATCTCATGAACCCTAACCTATTCTTCCCTAAAAATATTTTGAACATTTTGCTGTGTGTTCTATATTTTTATTAAATATGTAGGTCTTGTATAGTTGCATACTCTTTCTTTCAAGTTAAAGAATGCATTAAAAGGTTAGAAGTATAATTAAACCCTCGACCTCTCACTTAACATATGAGCTAATTTTCATGCCCTTATGGGCTGTTTGGTATGGAGGATTTGGAAGAGATAGGAGGAGAGAAGAGGAGAAAATTTTATAGGTTGTATTTTAAAAAAATTAGAGAAGTGGGGCCTGTATCAACTAACAGTTGTTGTTGTTGGTATATGTAGTTGCATATTGTTTATTAGACTTCCTTTTTTTCCAATTAATTGTAGTAACATAATTACAGTTTAAATGACAAACAAAATAAGTAGCTATAGTTTCATTGGGCAACTGTTACAACTTAAAACTATGTTTGAAGAACTTAATTAAAAAAAAAAGAGTAAATAGAGATTATTTAACACCAAATCAAACTCTCAATATGAAACTACCATGATACATTTTAGTCATGCTTAAATACTCTTTTAATTCTTAATATAAGAATTAATTAATTTTTTTTATTGATTAAATAATTGAAATTAAATAAATTAATTAATTATAATTAATATCAGAGCTGCTCACAAATTTATATAGATTAATATATATAATATAAATTTATTTTAAAGATTGAATTTAATTATAATTAATTAATTTATTTAATTTTTTAAATCTAGTTTTAAATCTATTAAAAAGAGTCAAACTAATTTTTATATTAAAGAAGGAATGAGTAATGGAATATATGATATAAACTAACTCCAAGGTCCACTTAGCAGTACATGAAGAACCAGCGATCCTTTCCACGAATTTTCTTCTTTCGAGAATGAAGACTGAAGCCTCGTTTCTTTGGTGATGTTTCTCTTTCAAATGCTCCGTATGAGACCATATTTCTTCTTTTATGTCCTCAAATTCCTTCTCAACTTCCTTAACTTTGCCCTCAAGTCTCTGCTTCTCTTCCTTTTTCTTCTCCATTAACTCATCAGAGACAACCTATTTGAAGTAAACAACATCAAATGTTAGTTATTACTAATACTATTCATTGAAAAGATCTGATAATTAAGAGAATGTTGATAGGGTTCTTCTGTTCTTACATGGCTGTCCCCTTCTTCTGTTGGAGGTGATCCCTTAATTAGCATTTGCCATTTCACTTATCTTCAGATTGAATCTCTTCAGATTATATTTCTGATCCTCCAACCTTCCAATCACTTGTTCCCGTTCCAACTACACATACACAAACTCATAACCCATAAGAGTGGATTTTGTTCAAACCAGAGTATAACATAAGAAAAATGACAATGTTGGATCACCATATATATATCTTTCAGACATAAGAGAAGAATACAACAATATTGCCTTCAGCTCAGAATATAAACTAATTTTTTTTAATATCATGAATGTAGTTAATTTAATACTCGTATATATTATCTAATAAAAAGTTCCAAGGAAGTGTTTGACAAGGGAGGATCCAAATCCTACTTGAAATCGAATCCTTAATTCCCTCACAGATAAAAACTACATACATTCATATATATGAGGTTTTCGCCCAAAACAGGCATGCCTTTCCATTTTTAACATCCCCTTGGACATAATTTGAGTAAATGGAACAATGTCCGAAGTTGCCATATATAAGTAACCACCTAAATTCACGAATTTTGACATGTTCAAGAATCACAAGAGAAGCCTCTTTTCTGTTGTGATGCTTATTGTTGTCTTTATTCAACTGCTCCTTATGAATTTTTTACCATATTTCTTCATTTATACCTTCTAATTCTTCCTCAAATGATTCTATTTTGATCTTAAGTTCTCTCTTTTTCTTTCTCATATCCGTTAAATCATCGCATATGACCTATCAAAAAACAAAACAATGTACCAGCAGCCGGATCACACACACATATATGCATTCATTAGAACTTAATTACAAGGAATAAATGTGCATTATATATATATATAACCTACCTTAACTAGGTTTCTGATTGTTTTCCTTGACCCTTCTGAGATCTTCCTCGTAGCTTGAAATTGTTTGATTTCTTCAACTAGTTTTTCATATTTCTTCTGGCCGTAGTGCTGCTTGTAGCGGCATTTATATGCTCTCGGGATCGTCCCTAACTAGAGTTATTTCATTAAAAACCAGATAAGACAAAAACGAAAGGGCTTTATATATTATAATCTGTTTAAAAAAGAAAAGCCGCAATAATGTAGATTTTTTTTTAAAAATTACAGTGTCACTGAGCTCTGCCATAAGTGAAGTTGAAGCATTATTCCTCTTGTGGCTCACATTTATCTCTCTGCACAGTTGCTTCTCCTGGACCAAATTTCTGGTCTTATGCTGAACCCGGAAGTTCAACTTCTGCAATATAACTAATTTACTTCCATAACATGATCATCAATATCTTGAGTCCAATCTATGTGATAATGAAATGAAATGAGATGTCGCCCAGTATATTTTTGATAAATCACGGGACAAAGCCCAAAAGATATGAGATTCGTATGCTATTCTCCACTACTACAAGGAACACTTGGACACACAAAATTCATGCTATCTTTCTCTCCTCGCAGACTGTATATTGTTACATATATACGTCTAAATAATCTAATAATATTCATTTTTTTAAAAAAAAAAATATTAAAGATGAATACGAACTTGAAAGGGATTATTCCGAAACTTTTGTTTTCAAGTGAAAGAATCTATGTGAAACGTACGTGGAAAAGAGTAAGAACCAAAAAGAATTACTAATTTAACCTATACATTTTCGTTAGATTATTTTCTTCATGACACACTCGAATGCATAAAGGGTTAAAGGCTACTACGTGTTGGTTTTGGAGGAAAGTCAAGTATAAAAAAATTCAGTTTTTAAAAGAGGAAAAAGCTGAGAAGATTAAAAGATACGTTCAAGATCAGTTTGACCAAATCACTACTTCATGTGCGTCGTCAAAACCCAATTCCGATGAGCCATGTTTCGGCTTTGAAGATAAGATAGGAAAAGCATAAATGCCTTCATATATATATATATATATATATGGGAAACCAAGCAGAGTTTTCCTCTTTTAGGGTTATATGCCTTTGTGTTGTTTTGTGTATGGCATCTATATCTTCAATCTTCATCTTATCATCGCAAACTGCAAGAGGCTTGCACCGTCCTTCACGAGGAGACAAATTCCTTGTGTAAAAATTAAGCCATCTCAAGAATAAAATATTTTCCCCCTTTTTGGTCCAAATCATTTCAGGGAAAATCTTTCACGATTCATCAATTACTTAAGATATATATATTCTGAATGTAAGATATTTACGTTCACTGAGTCTTATCTTGTTGCTAGTTGAGACTGGTGTCGTGGATATATGCACGATATAGGCATCAATACATCAATATTTTTGGTCTCATAGTTGTCTCTTTCTGATTTCTCAAGTTGTCTCTTTAATCATGTAAATACGAAACTTTTGATGTTCAGAATTTGAATTGCAATATTTTTACCAGTTCAAAATGAAAAATGAACCTTTTTTTTGGTTACAAAAATATTTATGTAGGTTTGATATTGGTCTCCTATCAAAATTAAGGTATAGCCCTAGAGGACAAAAAATTCTTACAAGAGACTTATGAGATCGTCTATCAAAAGATCCCTCACAACAGCTGTAAGAATCGAACTTGCATCCTTGTAGGATACGAGCCAATTTATTACTATTTGTATCAACTTTCATTAGTAAAAAAATTAGGGCTATGCATAAAGCCCGTGGCCCAGTATGCCCACCTGAGCCCGCAATAAAAATGTTCTACTCAACCCAATAAATATAGGGTAGGGTTGGGTATCGGGCTACAGAATATAGTCCATGCGTTTTTCAAAATGGGTACCGGGCATGGGGTTACCTTGCCCATGAGCATCCCTTATTTTATTTTTTTTTACTTTTTTCCCTCTATGTTAGTATGCTACACTTAGAAATGAGAATATGATAGCTATTGGTGAATAGAATATCATTTTAGAAATATGAATAATTAAGTAGGTAAGTTATATCTTTTAATATTTATTACTATATTTTTTTTAACTTTGTTAATTATCATATAATTACATTACAAATTATAATTATTTATTTTAGTAGATGCTTCATTTTTGTTAATATTGAGAAGATTTATATAAAGTTGTAATTACAAACTACTTAGACTTTAAAACTTATTTTTTATATATAATGGATCTCAAGATTTTAATTATTATCTTTGTTGTCTTATTCTTAGTAAATTATAGATATTATTTAACTATTAAAAATTCATGAATATCATATTATTTTAAAAAATCATAATTACATATTCTTTTCACATAAGTATGGCATCCGATTTGGGCATGCCTAACCCAAAATTATTAGGGTTTTTACTAGATAAGGTTAGGCATCATGTTATAAAATATAACCCATATTTTTTAAATAAAATATCAGATAAAGAGTTATCCTATATAACTCTATCTATATGTACCCTTAAAGAAAATGAAGATTAATATCTTGGAGATAGTGAGTTCTCCTTCGGTATGGGCCCAGGCCGAAAAGAATTCACAAGTGTTTTTCTCTAGCTGGTGTGGAAGATCGTTGAAAATTTTCTCTTAGAAAGTCTTTAAGTGAGTATAATTTATTTTTAATAGGTATAACTCTTTTTTAGTTTATATATTAAATTTTTATCTATGTGTAAATAAAAAGTAATTCTATGAGCATGGATTTTTTTTCATTCACAAAATTGTGAATCGTCAATATAAATATCTTGCATATTTTAAATCTTCATATCATTTTCTTTATTTCAAAGATATAAATCAAATTAGTTAGGCTAAAAATAATCTATAAACTAAAATGGAGAAAAAGATAAAAATGGGAGTGAAGGAAGAGGAATATATATGATTTATTTATTTATTTATAAATTGGGGAGGAAGGTGTGTCACAACTTCCTCCCAAATATTCCTTAAGCTTTAACCGTCACAATATACCCATTCACATGATTCCTTATTTTATTCCCCTTTTGCTTTGCACTTTCTCAAAAGCTAACACACAGCGAATTCCACCATGCACCGCATTCAATTAATAATGAATTCTTTTTAATCTGTTAGTTTTATATATAATGATATAATTTCAAATATACAATTTAATGATAATATTCAAAATTGTAAGCCATTTCAATTCATTCCATAACCAAGTATTCATGGTGACTATTATAGAGAATAAGGTACCTTTGCTCAATTTTCCTTCAACATGTGTCTGCCATTCATTTATATGCTCAACTAAATTATAAAATTACAAATAAATCAAATTAGGAAAAATAACATTTCAATTACTACTTAAATTTATTATATTATTATTATTATATATTAATCATTAATCAGAGGTAAATAGAGCTGCGGGCTATATGCAAAATCTTGCAGCCGCCTCAGCATCTTACATACTTACTTGTTGCTGTGTATTTTAGTACGATGAACCAGCAACTACATTATGCTTTACTGACATATTTTGACCCCGAAAAAAAAACTCACATAACCATAAACGTCACTTTCACTCTTTTTCCTAACTAACCCCTTCTCTTACTTTTTGTTCCTGCTAAGTTCTATTTAACTAACCTCAAACTTTCCCGGGAAAATGATGGGAAAGTTGAAGCTGCAAAACTTAACCAAAATTACAGAAGAACCATTGAAGGAAATCTAGATAGATATATATAGAGTTAGACACGGACGTGGAAATTCTTGCCCACGTAGGTTTTGCCAAACTGCCAATTGGGTGGTGCCACGTTCCAGGAGGTAGAGGTGCGTCTGTCACTGCCGGTGACCCTAAACGAAAGAGCCTGACCCCCCAAATCCCCATTGGATTGCCAATTTTGCCCCCAGTTACGTGTCATGCTCATCCAGTTTGTTTTAGATCCTTTGATGCTCGCGCGCACTATATCCCCTGCACCTCCAACGTTGGTGATCAGGACCAAGTTGAAGTAACGGAAGCCGTTGATCGTGAATCTAATTCCCCCTCTCTTTCTGCACGGCACACTGCAAATAAACAAACAAATAATTACTTTTTTTAACTATAACCTGATTTTTGGTAAAAAAAAAATTGTATGTCTAATTTACTATAATGCCCTTAGAGTCCAAAGAACCAGATTCACGTGCTGTTGAGTTGTTACTGGGTACAGTTCGAGGTTATTGTGGTAATTTGAGGCAGTGATGAATGGAGGAGGCGTTTGAAGGCCAAACAGGGAACTTGAACTGGGTTTTTTTCTCAGTAGTTTGTTTTCCAAGAAAATCTCCTTAAAATTAAAGAACAAGAGCAAGATTTTCAACATGAAGCTTTTGCTGTTGTCGATATGTTTGGATTTTGGAATGGTTCTTCGGTATGGAAAAATGGAAGAGAAAAACTGTGGATGCAGATTTCATCATGCAGGAGACTACAGTCTAGCCAGAATAAGAGATCCAATTTTTGACTCGTTGAAGAGTCAGCGGAATAAACAGCGCCAATTCAATACGCAGAACCAAACAGAACAGAATTTTTTTTGGGGGGGGGGGGGAATGAAACAGTGAACTTACCGGCGGTAGCTGACGGGGACGATTCCGGCGCGGTATTGAGCGATCTTAAGGAAGACAGGCATGGCGAGATCGAAGTGAGATCGAGGGGGGTTACACCATCCGCCATTGTCGCTGGGAAGAGCGAAGTTGGGAGGGCAGAAATTGGTGCCGGTGACAATAATGGAAGGACTTCCAGGGTTGCACCATTTCTGGTCCTGGACGCACTTGATCTCGAAGCACGCACCACAGCTCAGGCCATTGTTGAACAGAGCAGTGCTCAGAGCCGCCGTGTTCACTCCATAGCCCTGGCTGTACAGATTCCCGTAGCCACAAGCACCACCTGAAATCACATAAATGCCAAATGAACGACGCTCATTGTGCGAATTGTTTGAAGAAAATTAGGGAAATTGAGCAAATTCATGGTAAAAGAGAATGAATCTAGGAATTGTAGATGCAACAATGATGGTGAAGAAGAGAATAGCAAGAGTGAGTTAGTACCCATGGTTCCAGAGGCGTCACTGCCGCCATAGAAAGTGGCGTGAGCACTGAGCCATGGACCACCGGTGTAAACACCGGGCATTCGGGCAGTGGCAGTGGCGAAAAGAGAGAGAAATGTGGCAATGCAGAGGATAGGCATTGAAGCCATTGTAGAGAGAGGGAGGGAGGGAGGTTTCAAGGTAGGTTGTGTCGGTATGAGGGGGGAATGGAAGGTGCTGTTAAGTGTGAAGGAGAGGGGTACTTATGGAGCTAGGCCACCGGGCGAATCTCCTTATCACTGTGCTCTTCTCAAATTACTACTACTTTCTTCGTTTCTTCCCCTCCCTCACATGCATTATGCAAAGTTTAAAAAATCTTTGTAGACTAACTAACTATCTCTTGCATGGTTAAAATAGCTTAGGCGGTATTCAGTAAAAAGTTTATCATAAATTCGAATTGTTGTAAAATTTGAAAGAATAGAGATACTCTTTGATAAATTAAAAAAAATAAAAAAAAACATAATTCAATAATATGAAAACTCCCTCCATGTAATAAGTCACAGCTATAATCCTACGTATAACTTCGAAGCATTATTAGTTACGATTAGAATCAGATGGATGGAGTACTAAATAAGATGATTGTGTTAATTTTTTGCATTTATGTGTATATATATTTTATTTATTTCTGAAATTGATAAAATATTCTATTATTTTTAAAAATTATATGGACATCCTTATAATTTAACAATAAGTATAATAAATATTTGAATAATTTATTCTATTATTTGAATAAAACATTTAATTTTTTAAAATTGCACAGTTTTTTTAAAAAAATTATGGGTTATTAAAAAATAACCACAACTAGCAACAAATAATAAAGTATAATCAAATTGAGAGAACTACTTCAACCAGGTTGGATAATATCAAATATAATTCGGTAATATTATATATCAAATAATTATATTAAAAAAGTAATAATACTTTAATCATTCCATTCCATATTTATACAATATGTTATATTGAATACTGATATTCTCTCCTAGTCTCCCTAGCTCCCTCACATATCTTTTTTTTTATTACAAAAAAGTTTAGATAGATTTGACATCGATCTCCTACTAAGATTAAGATATATCTTTAGGATTCAAAGAATACTTACAGGAAATTTATAAAATTGTCTACTAAAGGAACCCTCACAACGATAGCAAGAATCGAACTACATGTTTATAAAATACGAACATATTTCTTACTATCTATGTCAACTCTTATTGACAACTCCCTCACATATCTAAAATACGGATGCTTAAGTCTCACGCGTAAATAAAATGGAAAGCCCTGGTTTGAGGACTTTGGTCACACACTTTTTATCTACTTGTGTTTTTAATTTAAAGGGATTTTTTTAAACTTCAAAATATATTTTTTTTGTATTTGTTTTGTTTGATCCGTAAGAGGAAAATAGGAAAATAATGCAAGTTGGAGTTCAATTTGAGCGTACAGACAAGGGAAAGCACATGACTATATATCAATATCAGAATAAAAGCATCTCAAAATCGAATTAGAGATAATAGAAAAGATCAGATTTTGATATATTTCACATTAATCAAATCTAAAATTGGTACTTGATGTTTCTGATTTTTTTAAAAAAATAAAATGGTCCTCGATGTTTTCCACAAGCATGTTGTCAAACTCATCAAACTCCCTTATTCGATCTGCAGAGAAAGTATAAGTAATTTCCACTTTTATGCAACTTGTTCTAAAAAATATATAAATATTAATTAATTACTACATTTATTCTTGGTATCACCGTAAATTGATGAATCATTCTTAATTTGCTAATAAGAAATTAAAACAACGGATGAATGGCAATGAACATAATGGAATCGTTGTCATGCTAAGGTTCTTTTACAAGTTTTTATTCACCACAATAATTCATTTTTATATTAAAAATAAAATGACAGATATTGTTATTATTTTTGTGGGGGGGGGGGGCGGCAAGATCTGCTTTCTCTCAAGTTGTTCGGTGCCATTAAAAAATACTCGTGTTAAGACTAAATTATGCCATTAAAATTTTAAAAAAATTAAATTGATGACAATAAAACGTTTTATTTGAACGGAGTCCATGAGAATTAATTTCATTGGAAATTTGTCCTTATTTGAATTAGTTTATTTTAACTACTTTTATACTATACGAGGTAAGTATATAAAAAAATTATCTTAATTTAAATAAATAAATGCTTTTAATTATATGTTTAATCGTGATCCCAAATAAACATTTAGTCAGAGGAAAAAGGAAACAGAGTGGGAGGGGGGTGCATGCAAAAAGATAGATGAATAAAGGGCAGAATGGTTAAAGTCTATCTTTCTTTCTTTTCTTTTTTTTAACTTTATAGTTAGAAAAGGTTCAAACGGCAGAAGATAAAAGGAATCACGTACCGTTGGCCGAAAAAGAGGAACCACAAAACATTTCACCAAACAAACAAACCAAAGGAAATTGATTGAGAATTGATTATGTTACTAACTTGCTTTATTAACTTTTTTTCTTTTATATACAAATTTTTAGAATTTATTAATAATCTAAAAATAATGTGAAGTTTATTTTTTTCTAAATAAAATTAATATTAAAGAAGACGAGCTATTAATTATCCTCAGATATAAATATAGGGTATTTAGAAGTTAAGATATTTTTTCAAATATCGCGATTAAAATCACAATAAAATAATATTTTTTAAAGATTAAATATATTTTAAATAATCATATATTTCATATATTTTTTAATTGAATCTAAAGAGGAGGGGTAACTTGGTTTACTAACTAACTAGAAAGGTGCAGTGCAAGGACAACACATGTCTAGAACCTTGAAATTGGGTAGAGAGATTAAATGAAAATTGAGGAATCTAGGCCCGTGGGTGCCCTACAAAAAAGCATATTGGGATAATAATTTATATATTTTTTTTAAAACAATTAATATCAAGTATACTAATATAACCGCCTAGTTAAAAAATGTTCGTCATGAATATCATTTTTATAAGAAAATTTAATTGAATTGGGTCTGAGCTTATTAGGGTTATAAGAGCATATTTATATACTTAAAAAATATTTATAAAGATATTTATATGTCGCTTGTCAATAAAATCTTTAAATCGGAAGCACAATTTAAATTCATAATTTTATTAATTATGAGTCAATTGGTAAGGGATTGATTTATGATACATAAGGTTATATGTTCAAATCCTATTAGTAATATGAGAACTTTACTAATAGACGATTTGTAAGTACTCTTTAAATTTAGAGATATAAATTTACTTTAGTAAACTTAATTAAGGGCCAAACTCAAATAAATTCTTATTTATAAAAAATAACAATCTCAATTTTGCATAGAGGTCCATATTGTGGATATAGTGTAAATTGTGTAGCATTTTCTATTGCAAGATTGTCTAAACATTTGAAGGATTAAAAAGATATACATATACATATATATAGAGTGTAACTGAATTAACTAAATATATTAACGTTGTGAATCATAATTCCTCAAAATTCACAAAGCGTCAAACAAAAAGGGGTCTCTAGACTCTAATGGAGCCATGTGTGAGCTCAAATGGTGTCGCTCTCTAATCTCTCATCCCGCGAACATATGATGGTTTTGGTCCCTTGGCCATGTCTTTTTCTCTTTTATTAAACTAAAGTTACTTTAAACGCCGTAGAATAAATATATCACCGAGCGAATGCATCCCTTTTTGTATTTATATTTCGACATGCCATTACATTAAATGACTCTCATCCAAAACAGATATTCTAATTTCTAATTTCTAATTTATTGGCATTTTTACTCTATTTGTACCAACAAGTTCAGTAATGGAAATGGGTCATGATCTAAACCAGTTGATTTTCTTGGTATCACCAAGATTGGTGTTTGATGAATATAACATTTGGTGGTCAATATGAAAAATATTGGTATATTAGGAGAAATTAGTTAATTAAGTTGAAATTGCAAGTTATGTTATTGATTGGTTTTAATAATAGGCATCATGCTTTAATGGCTCTGATCTTTTTATCAGTTTTGGACGGCTAATAAGAAAACAAACTAGTCTTGATTGGAATATGCTTTTTGCTACATGTTTTGTTGTCTCACCGTTTATGGTTGATTCCTTTGAATCCATGTCTTGCAGTTACAGTTAATCAATCCCCCCTACAGTAATTAAAACCTCTTACTTCTCCGTTATTTTTGCCTTGCTTGTATGCATATGTCATTTAAATTTTAATCCTAAATTTAACCATTTGTAACTATCAAATTAGGATTTTTTTAATATAATTAATAAATAATTGACTAATATTTGTTGCTTTTTACTAAATAAAAGTAAAGTATTTATGTATACTTTTAAAAAATATTAAGGGCTGCTCCCTAATTAAAAACATTCAAACGCACAACAAAACATACGGTTGATATTTTACCAAAAAAAAAACTACCAAGGTTGATATTACAATATTCCAAATATAGATACATTCAACCAAAACTCCATCTAAAATTAAAAACATAAGTAATACATTGACTAGAATAATATTTATGTTAAAGTGTATTATATCAATATCTTTTTATTAAAGCAAGATTTTTTTTTTTTTGCAGCCACAACTCATGAGAGGATTGCAAGATCGATCCCGCATGCTTGGGTATTATTGGTGGGAATAAATTAGACGGTTGAGATTGTAGAATGGAGTTGATGAAGGAGGGAGGGATGGGGCAGAGTGACACGTAAGACATGGGAACTTGAGAAGCGACCCACTTACCGACCAACCAGATCTTGCAGATATTCCACGTCAGCACGTGATCTCACAACCAACTCATGAACAGTGATTGTTGCTGTATTCTTTTTCCTTAGAACTCGAGCACAGTGGAGAAAACAATTATCATAATTATTTTTTTCCTCATACTATTTTTAATAATTTATCAATCACAAAAATTATTTTAATAATAACTATTTAAATACTCATTTTATTTAATTTTTTTTTCATAAACTCTTTTCCATAAGAGCTTTTAAATTATATATTATTCATAAAAAAAATTTTAAAAGCTAAACCAAACAAGCACACATATCTCTAAAAAAAAACTAATTTGTTGAAGTCTTTGGATTTTTTTTTCTAAAGCATGATTAAATTTTGAAACAACTACTTTTACCCTTCCGTATTACATATTATGATATATTTTAGAGAGATGAGACAGCCAATATTTTTTACATAGTTAACTATTACATAAAATTAATAAAAAAAAAGGCTATGCAATTACCTAAAATTTGTATTTTTTTTTTTTCGCTTTCATATGCCTATGCAACCTTTTCAAGGTAATTTGTGCAGACGACTTATAAACATTAGGAAATTTCGTACCCAACAATGCATGTGAACATAAAAAATTACTAATATATTATATATTTTCCTTCTTTCAAGATTTTCTAAACTACGAGCAAAGAACAAGACAGCCATCACCGAATCAAAGAACTGAGATCTTCTTTTCTTTTCCCCCTCAAATATTATAGTGGGCCCCAAGTACCAATAAATTTTGTGAATAAAATTAAAAAAATGTGATGGAGAAAAATTAATTGTGTATTTATTTGAAAAACCATACACACCTTGATTAAAACTAAAAATTTAAGGTTGTTTTGTTGACTTTTGTTAAAATTAATTGTATATACTTTCTTTCTATTTTGGAAAATTTACATTTAAATATTGTTTCTAAAACTAGAAAATTGATGTGATGCAATCATAATGAAATCTACTTTAGAAAAACATAATTATGAGCTAATTAATTATCAATAGGAAGGGTAAAATTGTAGGGTTTGACTTTTTTGAAAATGTAGTACAAAACACTATTCTTTGAGGTTCAACATCACATGGGATCCTATGATTATATATTGGAAATAGATATAGAGAGAGAAAATAGTTGTCGGCAAACTCGGATTATGAATAATGATTAGTGAAAATTAGGTCCCCTAATGCAGATCTAATCATAACTTTTTCTTTACTTAAACGGGTGGGCATGTGTGGCCAACCCCTTTCTATAAAGCCAATTTGCTCATAATTAATTAGTAACATAGCTTCTCATGTCTAACAGTGCATTAATAATTATAATTCACGTTCACTTAAAAAATAAGTCTAGCTAATTAAATTATTATTACTTGGTACGTACAATTTGGGCACACATGAAGAATCTATATAAGATTTACACTCACCAATTTAAAATAATACTGAAATTCAATCATCAATAAAAAATATATAATAATATGATTCATTATTTCTAATATTCTCAATTTATTTTAACCTGAAAGCAATATAGTAATTAAAAGATCCATGGGCATGTGGGGTTGGCGAATTTGTTTTTAACCAATGTTTTGTGTGCTTCAATGAATTTTGTATGATATTGTGTTAATTATATTTACCATCTTGCGGAATGATATATAGTTAGACCCCAATAATTTAATTTAATAATGATTATATTGTATAAGAGTTTACTAAAAAAAATACGTTGCAAATACACAGTGAGATAGTCATAAATACATAAATCTTAACTGTGAATTACTCAAAGTAACTTATAATACCTAAGTATTTAATTTTGACCTAAATTTTTTCTATTTTTAATTGTTTGTGTCAATGTTTGTAACTCACTTTAAGCAACATTTTTTATACTTTAACTAAATTGAACTTTTGGAATCTTTTGGCTTGTAACAAGAATAAAAAAACACTATTTCCAATTCTAAATATAAGAATTAGATAAAAAATTATTTTGATACAATATAAAATTTTAATTTATTTTATCTCTTAAAGTTATAAATTTTCTCCCAGAGCAACTCTATTAATTGTATATAAGAAGGTAGTTTCTATCAAGAGATATTTACAACCTATATAATATATATTATTATAAAAGATATTATAAAAAACTAATAAATATTTGTTATAAGTAACTTTTTTAATTATTTTTTTAATATTTATAAATTAATTATTTAATTCTTATACTAAATTCAAATATAAATAATATAGTACATGTAAAGAGGAGCATAGTACAGTCAATTTGATTGTTGTCAAAGTAAAGGGTTGTTCTTTTACATGCCAGTTATTAAATATACTAACATGCATATACACCTATCATTAATGGTGGCCTCCTTTGAATTTATGACCAAGACTTTTTTTTTATGATCTTAGGGAAAGTGGGAAATATGTATGGTTTACATTATAAGTCACTTTTATTACATATTTTGTTCTTAAAATTGAGCAGAATTTTATTATTAATTATATCTAAATATTAGAAAGTTTCTTACTTTGCTTGTATTAAATACACCATTAAAAAAAGTTTCTCACTCTCCTATGTCAACATTAGATGTGTAAAAGAGAAATTTTATGATAAATAATTAATGTGGTACCTTATAAAAATTTTATAAGACCCGGGTACTTTAGAAGAACTATTTTATCATTTATTTAGTATTGTTTTATTTTAGATATTATGGTGAGCCCTATTAAATTTTTTTACATACATTCATTTATGATCAATAAGATTAATTTATGTTTTTATGGTACTGTGAAACTGAAATTTTAATTTTACATATAATAATGAAAGTATTTAGGTTGATTTGAATTTATGTCATGAAATTCTAGTTTTATATATTTGACACGAGATAGTAGTAGTTGTTTTCTAATTTTATTTTTAGAAAATGAAAACATATTGTGCATGTTATTATAACTTTATGAATGGCACGTAATTATGAAATTATATATTTTTTTTAATTGTGTACATCAAATGATTCAAAGGAGACTTAAATAATTTACTCTTAATTATTATGTACGTAGTGTGTATAGTAATAATGCATAATTATATCACTAAATTTGTACGCAATTAGATTTATATAACCTATGATTACCGAATTTAATTATGAGTTTATGGTTGGATTTATTTTCTTGTATTTATTTATTTGTTTTTGCCCGTGTTCCCCCACTAAATAATTAATCATGCATAAATTTTTCTCAAGCTTCACTATTAGTACTGATTAATTATAATCTTCTATGATTAGTTATAAGCATAAAAATTCACATTCTGGTCCCTTTAATAATAATAATAATAATAGTGGTCGTGGTCTGGCCCCATTTTATTTTCTCTTATTTTAAATTATTTTATTCAGTTTCATATTTTTTATCCCAAGACAATATAAATTACATTAAGCATAAGGGTGTTAAAAAAAATCAGGAAACAATACATATAATATTTATTATACTTTTTCTTATTTATCTAAAGAAAATGTGTTTTGACTTATTTTTAGTATGTATTGGTATAGACTTTTAGAAAATGACTTATAAAAAAAAGGACTTTTAGACATCTTTTAAAAAATGGCTTTTTTATAATAGCTTATGAAAAAAAGTGATTTTGAAAATATGAGTGTTTGAATAATTATTAGTAGAAGAATTTTTGTGATTGGTAAATTACCAGAAATGATATAAGATGAAAAAAGTCAACCTCACATGTGTTCCACTATTCATCCTCATTTCTTTTATTTCTCTCACGATGACGGAGGCGAATGGCGAAGTGGAGACGACAGGCGGATGCGAGGATAGCAGTGAGAGCGACAACGCTGATGAGGGACGGAGGGGACAACAGAGAGGCACTTACCCCAAGTAGCGACGGTGCTCAAATCTATTGGCAGCAGAAGGCAACTACTGTGACTAGAGAGAGGAGAATGTAGAGACCAAGTAGCAACGGCGACAAGCAGCCATGGCGGAGCTGAAGCTTTTCTGATGAAGCTTCGATGGGAAGCGAGAGAAGAAGGGGAGAAAGGAGAGAGGGAAAAAATAAGATTAAAATAGTAATTGGATAATTCATAAACTCTTTTACCGTTATAGAAGCTACTCCTAGTAGCTTATCCAAAACTTTAGTTTTAAATTATGGTTTGGTCCAAAAACCCTTTTAGACAAATATAGCTATTTTGAATTTTTTTTAAAATCAAAGTTTGGGCCAGAAGCGCTTTTAAAACTATGGTTTAAAAAGTTTCCAAACATGCCCTTAGTTAGGCTAATTTGGATAGGCTTTTGAAAAATGACTTCTGAAAAAAAGAAGAAGACTTTTGGACAACTTTTAGATAATGACTTATGGAAGAAAGTGGTTTTGAATAAATGAGTGTTTAATAATTATTATCAAAAGAATTTTTGTAATTAGTAAATTACTAGAAAATGTATAAAAAAAAAACAAACCAACCCATGTCTCTACGTTTTTTCCTCTTCTTCCACTGTTCACCTCTATAATGATAACGACAGAGATGGAGCTGACGACGCCATCTCCACCTAACGACAGAGGAGCTAAAGACGACGACACCTTACTGACAGAAGAGCTGAAGATGAGAAGCAGCAACAGAGAAAGAAGTTAAAGATCAACGTGTCGCTTCTGCCTGAACGATGACCTAATGACCCACCCTGACGGCGAGCTCCAATGGCGAAGGCACAGCGATGGAGAAGAACCTAAGAAGACGGCGACTGGGAAGAGAGAAGATAAGAGAGAGATAGAAAAATATAGGTAAAATAGTAAATTAATAGTCTATAAATTTTTTTACTGTTATAAAAGTTATTTTTAATAGTTTATTTAAAACTATAATTTATTCTAAAAACTCTTTTGAATAAATATGACTGTTTATTTTAAAAAAATTTCAAATTAAAATTTAGACAAAAAATTCTTTTAAAATTAAAGTTTAAATATTATTCAAACAAGCACTTATGGTTATATTTATTGAGACGATATTTGAAACATAATCACTTATTTATAATCTGATAAAAACAGCCTCACCGTCACTCTTTATAGTGATGATAGATGTACCACCCGAAAGAGGGGATATTAATTTATTACCAAAAAGGTTACAAATAAAAATTCAAGAATAACGTTGAATTATAGAGTATATTTTTTTTAAAAAAAAGTAATTTTCTGACACACAGATTTAATATGGTCTACCTATCAATTGATAATATATTAAATGGTCTCCAGATAGTCTGCTCGTTTAACGTATGCACCGACAGTGAACCATTTCAGTTTATCCACAAAGCTTGCGTGATCTTTTCTATTTATTAATTGAATCATTTTTAACATATAACTTTTTTTAGGTAATATAATTGAATATAATTTGAATTAGTTTTTAAAATTACCCTTGCTTTGTCTTTCCACTCAACTAACATCCCCAAATTTTAATATTTTAATATAAAATACAATGAATGATAACTATTGATATTTTTTTGTACAAATATTTTAAAAATATGTTAGATTTACCCACGATCTAAGGATAAGATAAAATCTCTTTTTTTTATAAGTAATATTAATATTAAATAGAGTGAATCGTGTACTTCTTTTAGAGATAAATATATACATTTAAGAGTTATTGATGACTATGGATAAACATTATAAAAGAATGTTTAGAGGAGAAAACAATTAATGCCTCCTGCAACTTGCAAAAGAGACTTATGACAAGGATAAGGAAAACCTTATAAAAGTAAGATTGGTCTAGTTAGTAATAGATTGATCTATAATCTATGAGGTTTTAGATTTAAATTCTATTGTTTATGTAAAATTAATCTTTTTTCTTAATATGCATAGGTATTATCTTATTAGAGATAATCCTATTCTAAAATCTATCAAGCCCAAAATACAAACAATTTTTCTAATGAGAACTCAAACATAATACTCATTTTATAAAAGACTAGTTATTTTTATTAAATTTAATTCGTATGAATTGTTAATAGATAATTTATAAATACTTTTATACATTTTGTAAGTTTAGAGATGTATCTTGACATTGATAATCGTCTAAAACTTAACTCACCAAAACTTATAGAAAAACCTTGTAGAAAACTTATAATAACACTTGTGAGTATCAACAACATCATGATCTCGTCTCACTCTTCAATGGAGGTAGCATTGGAGCAAGGCCAGTGCAATCGTTTGACCAAACTGACCACCAAGGATCTTTTGTTCATTTACAGAGAAGTAAATGATGATTTAATTTCAACCCTTTATATTTGAACACTTCAAATTTATTTATTTTTTATTTAAAAAATAATTTGTCCAAATATTATGACCTATCATCGGTTTTTTTTATATAAGAAAATTAAAGTGGGTTCAACATCGATCTCCCACTAAAGTTAGGGTATGACCCCAAAGCTTATACATCACTTACAAGACCACCTATCAAATAAGCTCTAATAACGGCAGAGAAAATTAAATTTACGTCATTATGAAATATAAATATATTTTTTACTATTTGTGTTAACTTTTATTGGCACCTATAATCATATTTTTACATCATTTTTTTTATATATAAGATTTTTGTATCCTTAGAATGTGCAAGATATGTAAACCCAACTCTCACCACTCAGTCCCAAAAACAAAAATGACAGACTCAACAAAAGGGTCCACGAAGACAAGCCTTAAACTGTAATTAGCCCATCAATAGCTTAAGAATAAACTATATTTAAAAAAAACACTTCTGTGTATACCAAAAAAAAAACCTTCTGTTGCAACAAGTTGGACAATTCAGTTTAAAATGACTTTTTTATTAGAATGCCTTCTATTCATCTAAATTCACATTTTTAACTAAACATTTAAAATTGAGAATATTTTGGTCAAACACTTTCACTCCGGACCCCACGTCTCTTACACCACCATTATTTTCATTGTTAATCGTGATAAAGTACTTCAAATTCAGTTTTCCCCGTTTATTCTCCATGATTTCAAATACTTTATTGATTTCCATATGGCCCTCAAAGTTCAAATTAACACGTGGGAAATGTAGAACAGAAAAGAAAAGGCTTGGAGCTGGAATATCTACCCAAATTTATATTTCATTCCAACTAAGCAATGGTAGAACAAGAGTTCAACAGATGTCTTCAGTGAAGATAAACTTGGCCACATATATATCAAGCTAAAATATACTACAGACGAAAAATCCTCCAATCAACATATTGAAAAAAATAAATAATTAAACAGACCGCCTCAAGTTATGCATTACTAGCTCTTGTAGGGCATATCCTAACCATATCATTAGAACAAAAAGGAAACTTCCAAGAGCGGAGCAGAGGGCCTTCTAACTATGTGATACTGTACAGTTGGAGAAAAATCGGTACTTAGAAGGACTGTACACTAGCGGGATAACATTGCAGAGCTAACGTTGCTGGTTAGGATGTTTCAAAGTTTCTCTGCTAGAAATGACACTTTAAAATTCGAACAGCTCGCCGAGTCTGAGGTTGAAAATTCTTTGATTAGGTTACAGTCTAATGTCCAAGCTGAGTAAGAGTTAATGAGAAGAATGCCTGCTACCCAAATCAGAGCAATGCTCACTTCACTGTGTTAATCAACTAAAACATAGAGCCGCTGGGAACATAAATGAGTCTGTTTACCTTTTGTGAAAGATTCTGGACATTGAATAGTCTTTTCCAGCAAATATTTTGGCTCTTGGGTCAATCTTTTATGATCTCCTTCAGATAAAGAATACCATCACGTGGATGTGCTTCTTCAACCTTAACTACTATCTCGTCCCCTATCTGACTTCCAACAGACACCCAAGCAGTAGCTTGAAACCCAACCTGCAAAAGATGAACTTGTGTATTCAGGACAGAAACTTGCAGCTAGCACATGATTGTTTTATGTGGCGCCATCAGTTGCTACTGGGACAATTATTACATAATATGGAATATGGACTGCCAAACAGAAAATATAACGCGATCACGAACTGCTTACCTCAATCAACAATAAAGCTGCAATTCGATCTTTCACAAATTTAAGGATCAGCGCATGATATCTTCTCTCTTTTGGTTGTCTTCGTAAATATTCTAATGTCCAATATCGAAGACCACTGCTGCAAAGCTTTCTTACTGTTCTAACTTTTTCATTTACAGCAGCGGCTATTCCTTCAAGCTGACCAGCTGAAAAAGGGGGAGGTTCATCACGTATAAATGCCTTTACCTGAAGGAAGCATACAAACCACACACGCGACCAAAAAAAGGATGTAAGAAGCAAAGGATTGACAGCAAATATCTCAAAATTGATATAGAAAATGTGGTGTGTTTTTTTGGAGAAAACAAGCAAGTTTGCCATCGTCTAGATTCTAAATAGTTACTCAGAATATAGAGATTGCCATATTGCCCTAAACAGACTCCAACTTGTGGTGTTTTAGAGTTTCACCTCCTACACTAGCGTTTTCTTCATGTTTCATTCTCTGGACCAACATTGTTTTCATTTTCACATGTATTTTGCAACCATGTGGTTGCGAAGATATTATTTTTTGGGTTTGGGGTTTTCTTCCTTCCTTCCTTTGTGTTTTTTTTTTGGGGGGGGGGAAGGGTGGGGGGTGGTGGTGGGGGGGGGGGGGGTTTATAAAATTGAGCCAGGCATTTGCTCCACCTAACTTGCGGGTATCGCTACGTAAAATTATACAGTTTGGTGGATGATAAAATCTTCTAGCAGGCATCTAGTGGCATTAAGATTTGAAATCTATTTGTACCCAGCATGATTGAAAGGAACTTGCCTGATAATGTGCAAGAAGATCCAAGTATCTACGTATGGGAGATGTAAACTGAACATAACCAGGAAGTCCCAAAACCCCGTGGCGTGTTGGCTTCCTAAAATCAATTTCAGCAGCACGCATTACTCTGACCAAGGCAAAGCTTCTAACAGGGCCTTCTGGAAGGTGTGCAAATTCAGTCATGTCTATGTCTGACTGGGGCTGTCCCCTGTAGGGTAAAGGGATGTCATTCTTGGATCCAATTGTAGCTATGGCTTCACCACAGAGTATCATCATCTCAGAGACTAATCGCATTGCAGGATCAGCTTGGTTTTCAACATAAAGATTTATTGATAGCTCAGGATCCTCTGGATTAGGCACTTTAATGCGAGTTTCTAGGGTTGCTGTCTCAACTGCACCCTGAGCAAAGGGAGAGAAAGGAAAAGTTAACATATCAGAGGCCAACTCTAAAAAAACTTTGACCAATGAAACAAATGTTGACACAAGCAGCTTTTTCCATGTCTTAATGGATTGACAAACAGAAGCATGTTTGATGTTACCATTACTAAGACGAATGATTGCCTAATCTAAACAAACTATAAATAGATAACAAATCAACTAATAAATTCGTTATAGTTTTTCTAATCAGATAATAATAAAATACAGATTCTTGGGATGAACCAAAGTTCCTAAAACAATGTAATATTATCACTAAATTAATTAATAGGTACTGATGATTTATAAGTAATTTGGCATAAAAAGGCATGAATAGTGAATATTGATAAGGATGCTAAATAGATTTGAACAGAATGACGGAAATGTTTTCTTTTATAAATTATCCCGTCTGCCTTATCATCAGACAACTAACTTCTAAAAAACTTCCCATTTCAACAAGATTTCAAACTGTATTATAGGTCATGGACTTGATCTAAAAAACATCTTTTACCAGCAGCAATAGCCAAATGCACAGCAATCATTGGGCTAAAAAAATAATGATTTTAGTTTAACAAAAAAATAAAAAATAAATGCCTTGAAACACAACTTTTCAAACTGAACCAACTAAAACCCACCTGCTGACGTCGCCACTTTGAACGAAGATTTGCAGCCTCAGACAAAATTCTGAGTTCAGCCTCCTCCTCAAGGTTCAAATGAAGTAGCTCAGATGCACTTTCATACGTCAGCATGTATGTTGGCTTAATGACTGAATTATCCACTGAACATTCTGCAATGCTGTTACATCCACATTTAACTGATCATTTTCCAAATCTCCCCTCTCTCTCTCTCTCTCTCTCTCTCTATCTATCTATCTATCTATCTCTGTGATAAAAAAAATCCTTTGGGAGGAAAGAACAATGATGAACAAAGGAGAAGGAATCTTTTTAAGAAAAAAGTAAAAGAAGAGAGAAAGAAAGTAGAGCTTTCCTATTAAAAATGAAATGTTAAAAATACATCCCGACTTTTACAGATTTACAACAGGAAGACATCTCATCAACCCCAGTCCTTCAAATAAACAGTTTCTTTCGGATGGGTTTCCTTGATTGTGAATGTTGTTTTACAGGCATGTTATCAGGTGAATTTATACAAGATGCATCCCATAACCTGAAAATTTACCTGCCATCATTATGCAGCACAATGGATACTGTAACAGCATTACAATGCTCTCCTTGTCTCAAACTCATACCGCCCATGGCAAGTTTATCTGGAAACATAGGATATGTGGCAGTCGGAAGGAAAACAGAAGTCCCTCTTCTCATAGCTTCACTACATGCCATGAAGTACATGAAAGAATAAAGTTAGCACCCAAGCTTCAATGAAATATCTACTTGAATCTCAACCATATACCCGTCTAAAATACTTCCAGGTTGGACATATCTAGTTGGGTCTGCAACATGTATCCAAACTTTAAGGCGACCATCTTGCAACCTTGTTGCACTCAAAGCATCATCAAGCTAACAAGATTGTTAGTTAATAAAATTTCAGGGCATAGGCTATCTAATCTCAATGCCACACAAAACAAAAGGGTCTTTACCTCATCAGCCTCATCAACATCAATGGCATAAACCTTCAAATTGGTGAAGTCCTTCCGGTTAATCTGAAGCCAATAACATCAAATGCATCTAATTAGAACAGACTCGTGAGAAAAAAGAAGGTAGAGAACAACCAATGAACAAGAAACCCTCAGCAATGATTATAAAACACAACCATCAAGGCTGTACGGTCTCCTGTTTAGAGTAGGTTACCCCACCCTTCTAATTTGACCATTTACTCCAACCACAACTCAAATGTTAATTCATCAAGACAATCCAACTGTGCATCCTCATATACTAACTAGGGTAGTAGAGATGAGGATGTTGGGCTTTAAAGCGACCACAAGAGCAAAAAGTTGGAGTAGTAGAAATGAGGATGCAGTGATGGATATGTGATCATATAGGAAAAGATAATATTTGGAATGATCATATAAGAGGAAGAGTAAGCACAACACCTATTGAAGAGAATATGGTAGAAAATCAGTTGAAGCGGTTCGAATATGTTCAAAGAAGGTCATTGGAAGCACCAGTGAAGAGAATAGATCATATAGTATAGAGTCCTTTGGAAAAGGGTAGAAGAAGACTGAAGAAAACAATCAATGAAATTAATGAATATGCCCTTTTAGTTAACAATCTATCAAAAGATTTAGTTGTTAATAGAGCACAATGATGTCGTACGATTCATGTAGCTAACCCCACCAAGTGGGATAAGGCTTGTTGTTTTATAAAGATTATTAGGTAAACTTGCCTCATCTACATCAGATGAGTCTGCTAGAAAACCTTCAGCAACTGATATAATTTCTTCTGAATGATCGGTAGGAATTCCTAGCTTCAACAATTCAAGATTGACATGTACAGGAAAATATCCAATATCTATCAGGAGATTTACAGCTGAAGAAGCTGTTTTTGTCAAACCCATTTCCTTAAGAATCTGTTAGCAGAAGAAAAGAAGAGTCATTAAAAGAACAGAGCAGTCCATACATATAGCAATAAAATCAACAGTTAAGACGTGCAAATTTAAGATTCTATACTATCATCCTTAATTGAAGTCAGCTGAATACACCATGATCGGCTTTTCACTTGAAAAGAAGCATCAATTATAATGTCAAATGTAAACAGATTAGGTGGTTTGAGTTGGAGTACCATCCCAGCTGTTTTTCTTTGTTCTTCATTTTTACATGCATCAATAGCATATGCTTCTAATGACTCAATTCGACTCCAGATTTTCTCTTCACCCGTCCATGAAGCTTTGGGAGGTTTATTACGTAAAGGCATTGATTTTGCTGAGTATAGCAATTCCACAAAATCCTGTAGTTCTTTCTCAGCCGCGTCCCTTGCAATCTTCTTACACATAAGCTCCTCAACCTTCCTTTTCACAATTAAACAAAGAAAGAAAGAAAGAAAGAAAAAACACAATTATGTTTCCATGTAGACGTTCTTATTGAGCTAGTAAGGAAAGTGTATACACACCCTCATACAATCAAGAGCATTTCACGGATTTTCAGTTTCACAATGTCATAATCAGCACTTAAAGTGATGAACAAAGCTCAAAGAAAGAAGATAATTTCCTCCAGTAAATAACTTTGGCTGCATCTCCTTAAACATCTTTTTAATGCAAGATTAATAAAAAACAATGTGCTGTATTAGTAGTATTTTACTCCTTGTGATGAACTTTTACTGCTAATTAATAAAGCAACCAAGTGGTTAAAAGTCCAAAATATTATAGAAATTTATTGACCCTTAGTCCCAGTTTACTTGAAACTGATAGGTAAACAACTCCCAAAATAATGTAACATCTTTGTGCATTTTATATAATGAATATCCCTTTTGCTCTATAGAGCTAATAAGAACCTGGAAGTAATATATGTACCTGTTCAGTTGGTCGGGGCCTGTAAATGGTACGAGAGCCTTTGGTCTCCTGCACAGTGAAGTATACTTCATCTTTTGAAAGCAACATATGAGAAGAATAGCTCTCAAGAGGTTCAGCATTGCCAAAAATCATCTGCAGAACAAACATATAATTTAGTGAGGATCTATGACGCATAATTTGACATCCTTTACAGAAATCATGCTACCTCAGCCAATTCTTCTGCTGTCACTGACTTGTTCTTTTCCAGAAGCTCAAGCCAAGCAAATTCAAGTAGCGATTGATCCTGCATTACATCAGCAGGATTCTGCTTATCAACTGAAGCAAACAGTTAGCAAAATGACATATCATCTACCATAATAATGTGAAACCCACCAAGTTGCCATTAGCTTTCTGGAGAAAATCTGCAATATCTGCTTGCTCAAAGTTACTGATACCGGGGACAATATATGTCACATGTTGTGGTTTAATTGAAGAAGTGGCACCATTCTGCAGCCCAATAAAACCAAGGAACAGTTAGACAAAATAAAAACCTGATAATGTTGAGCATTTGAAATCAGGTGTTCCAACACCTAGCAACCTATACAACATGCCGCATTATGTTGTTTCTACTTGAACCTGATCAGAAACCATCCAGTTCTTCTTGCCATCAGGCCTCTGAGCAACTGCTAGCAATATTTTATCAGAATCCTTCTTGAATTCCAAAAGCAACCCTTTTTGCAATGAACGGCTCACAAGTCTATCTTCAAGAATTTCTTCACCCATCAATCCCATGCTATAAAGTCAACATATAAATTCAAAATAATGTTTGTAATGATGGCAGAACAAGGAACGATAAATCAGGTTTTTTACATTAATTTACAAGTCTTATATCATGGAGTCATGATGGATCTAAATGCAATGACAATCCTAAAACAAATTTATTAAAAAAATTCCTTTTCCCACAGACTAGCAAGTAGCAAATAACATATTTCATTATCGTTCTAACAATTAAGCCATATAGTAATTTAATCTTTTAATTTTTAAAACTATTGGATTGATTGTTTAGCATCTTTCTTCCAGAGAAACTATATCTATTTTCTCCTGATTCTTCTCATTTTTTGACACTAGATACTAGAGTCAATAACTGTCAGAAAAGGAAAAAAGATGTTCCATTTATTTTGGGGGCTTAAAAAACACAGGAAATAAAGTCCAAGATTTCGTACATTTCCTGAATACATTAGTCTCATTGGAGCTTGACATATACCTGAAATCCAATAAATTTGGCATTTCTTTGGTGAACTTTCTCTTTCCAGGTTCAGTTTCTCACCCCAAATGATTTCAGGGTCATACAGCCCAATTAGAATCCATTTATATTCTCAGAAAATATATCATCTACATCCAAATTAAGGTTAGTAACCAAAGAAATCACTCAGGCCCACATCATAGCCTCTCCTCCTACACTCAATGTTGAACTGCATGTTCTTTAGGTAGTTTGTACTCTTGAAACAAATGAGAAATCAGAACCAAGTCAAGATGATAGGGATCAACCCCCTCTTCTTTCACCCAAGATCCTACATTTCCAAAGTAACTAGATTTACACACACACACACACACTTCGATTTAAGAATTCTAATGTGCACTACAAAAAAAGACAAGTATCGATTAAGATGCATCAATGTGTTTCTGGAGCTAAAAAAAGCTAATAACCTGCTGAAGTATGAACTGTATACTGAATTTTAAAACTTGAATGATAGTCAACAGGCAAGGTCTGATTATATGTTTTCTACGGGAGCTTTTGTTGAAATTTCTGAAAATAAAAATGACCATCCATGAAGCATGGATTTCTGTCAAAGGTTCTGGCTTCAAGATTAAGTACAACTAAATGTAACCAAGCCAAATGTTTACACGATGCCACACAATCGTATACCTGAGTTCTATTTGTTCCAAACCACAAGATAATTCTTTGAAATCATATCTATAACGCTTCATGCCTGCCAATTTTCAATTGAAGAAACCAAACCTCTATTGAATATATTCAGAATCTCAATAGTGCAGTGTGAAAAAGAGAAATAAAAAGAAATACTTATATGTACATCGATGCGGAGGAAGCTCTCTTCCTGGTTTTGCGCATGACTTTAAGCTCTTCCATGACGCTCTCGACGATACTTTGGAAGGTACAGCTTCGAACACCACCATTTTTGAAGAACTGAGATTGAAAATGGAACAGGGATGAACGCCGGGAGCTCAGTTCGCGGTAGCAACGGACCTGCAAGGTCCTGAAATGGCAGAGGCAGCAGCATCTGCGGAACGCCGAGAGAGGAGGGGACGAAGAGCGAAAAATAGAGCTGCTATTAACTGCTCTAACTGCCATAGTAGTGTCTGATAGAGGACTAGTTTAGAGCTTCATGAGTTTTCAGACCGAACGGTGGATTGAGCTGAGCTTCGAGTGAACAACCGCGATCCTCCGATTCCGATATTGCTTTTGCTTCGAAAAGATAATGGCTCCAGAATAAGGATGGAAAATTCTGCAATTACCAAGTGTCTGTTTGATATTAGCGTTTAGAAATACATTTTGAAAAAAACTATGATTTAACAATAATAATAATTAAATACTAATTTTTTTAAAAAAATTAATTTTAACATATAAACTATAGTTTTAGTCTTAAAATTATGGTTTTAAAATAATTTAATTTTCAATAACTTTTCTAATTCTCTCCCTTGTAGCTTCTCGATTTTTAGAGCAATTATTACACATACCCACCGGTAAATTTACAATTAATAATTTAAATTTTATTTTAAAAAATAAAAATAAATACTATTTTTTTAGAATCTAAAATTTTAAAATTTTAAAGAAAAGATAAATTTATTAATAAAAATTACCATCTTTCAATATATATAGTTAATCTTAATAAAATTTTCAGTAGAAAAAAAATTAAAATTTAAGTGAATATTATAAATTTTTATTTTACTCAAATATATATATATATTATTTTATAATCATTTAAATAAAAAAAATTAAAATTAAATTTATTTTTTATATAATTATTATATTAGTTTATATCCTTTTTAGTAAATTGTATATGGAAAAGTGATTCTGCTACTAATCATCCAAACATCTTCAATTTTTAAAATCACTTTTTCTCAGAATTTATTCTTCCCAAAATCTATTTTTCAGAATCTATTCTTCCCAAAATCTATTCTCTAAAAGCTAATCCAAACACACCCCTTCGCCATAATGGGTTTTTATAGTACTTCTATAAATTCCATAAATCTCACTCTTCAATTTCATAACCTAATTTCTCAAATTAATGTATGGATTATGGCACTGATAATGATTAAAATTAAAATTAAAATCAAAATCAAGATTATATTAGGTTTATCCTTTCTGCAACGTAAAATTATTGTTTCAACCTTATTTTTGTCATGCTTCATATTTTAAATATAAAGAATATAAATTATTTGGTGAATTCAAAAAATAACTTAATAATTAAATATCAATCCATCTTAATATTATTTATATTATAGTTTGGTTTTCTTTATAAATATTTAATTTCTTGGAGATAATCATAAATATACAACAATAATTATATGAAGTTTAAAATAAACTGTATTATTCACAATTTTATTCATAGTATTACAAATTTCTCACTCTTCCCACAGGAGCTATTTTTTAGGAAGCTTTTATTTTTAAATTACTATGCATGTATAATATATATTAATTGCCTGAATATGTATTAAAGCTCCTTTTTTTTTTTTGGAAGGTTCATATTCTTATGTATGATAACAGGGGAAAATTAGGGTAGTTGGAATTGTCATGTCTCAATGTCCCAGTCCTATTTTGTAAACACCCACACTGAAAACAATGAGCCTTACGTGTAGTGTGAATATAACTGTTTGTTGATTCTTAATGAGATTGGATATGTTGTATGTGGGTCAAAAATATGTGTAATGAAAGATACTTTGGGTTATGATTTAGTGATTAACAGTTGAGTAACTGATTTAAAAAATATTGTTGGTTCTGTGTTTTGGTATTATATCTAGGATGGAAGAATATTTAGAACTTATGAGCTGGCTTTTTAAAAGATTAAACACAATTAAGGATCTGTTTAGATATGATTTTAAAAATAAACTTATAAAAAAATAGTTTTTGGGCAACTTATAGAAAAGGGCTTTTGAAGAAGAGTTTATAAAAAAAAGTTATTTTGAATAAATGAGTGTTTGGATAATTACTTTTATTATTAGTAAATTATGAAAAAGGGTATGAGTATTAAATGATAGGAGATAAGATATAAGAGGAGAGAAGATGTAAGAAAAAGTATGGGTAATATAATAATTGGTTAGTTCATAAGTTCTTTTACTATTCCATAAGCTACTCTGACCAACTTATCTGAAACCTTGATTTTAAATCATAATTTAGTCTAAAAGTCCATTTAAATAAATATAACTGTTTATTTTAAAATTTTTTAAAATTTAAGTTTTATCTAAACCTAGGTTTAGAAGCTATTCAAATACACTGTAAAAATATGTTCTATGATTGCACTTTGAGTTGCTGATCACTAGGGTTAGTCTCATTAGTGATAATATCTAGTAACAATTTCATCAATGACTTGATTTTTTTCTTTTCTTCTTGTCATGAGAGAAGTTTTTTTTTTTATAAGAATTTTTTGGAAAGATGTTAGATTCATTTATGATTTAAGGGTATAGTAAAATCTCATTTCCTCATAGATGATATCAATATCAAGTAGGACGAATTATCAATTATCTTCAGACATAAACTTAAATACTTAGGAGTTATGATACTTTCTCAAATGTTACGACTGGAATTACAATAAAGTAGTACTCTCTAGAAATTAAATATATTCTAAATAATTATATATCTTATTTTTTACTAGCTAAACTGAGATATATTGTTATGAGAGAGGTTATTGAAATTGTTTCTAGATATGCAACGTTGACGCATTAAGAATTGGGCTCTCCTTTTAACCAACTTGTAAGATAATTATACCTCCTAGCCGATTAAGAACAAAAAATGGAATACCAAAGGTTAATCTAAGTAGTAAGTAGTTCAACATCGTTTAAACGAAGTTTTAAGTTTGAGTTTTAATATATACAAAAAATTCACGTTGGGAGACTCACCCACCATAGCCAAATGCGCGACACGTGTCAAATCTAGATGTAGTCGAGATAAAATTCTAATGAATCGGGTGGATAAACAAAAAAAAAACCCAATAATGCATTTTTATTACAAGAAAATTCAATAAAAAATCTCTATTTAAATATTTTATTGGTCAAAAGGACTTGACATATAGTAATACTTAGAATTATTTATACATATAGAGTACTAATACTCAAAATCAAATCCTTTTAGTCAATAAAATTTTTAAAGAGACTTTTAACTAATTTTTCATTTTATTAAACTCATTTTTTCCCTTTCCATCCTATTAAAGACGCGCTAGTGATATAAATGAGCTGAAGATGTATAACTTTTTGAAAGTATCATATTTATATTAAGTAGCATGAAACCAATCTATTTAACTTACTCGAGGCTATGAAATGTATGTCCCAAGGCAAAGGGCATCAACTATATATATAATGTTTCACAAGAGCCTCACACAATTAGAACTATACATGGACAAATGAATAAACAGCTGATGGCAACCCCTAATACCATCCCTGCAAAACTCAAGCGCAAAGCTGAGTGCACAGCTGCTGGATCTGTGAATCGGTTGGATCTTGAATCAAATATGTATTGGATTTCCCATTGTTTGAGCAAGTTATGTTCAGCTGACTGCCAAGTTGGGTTGTCTGCAATTATAGCATTCCAGCAAGAGTTAATTCATGCATGCACAGCGGAATAGATCAATGGCCACATTAAACGTTGAGTCAAAAAATTATGATTTTTGAGGTCTTCAACTGTCAAAAAAAATAATTTTTAAGATCGATACTATCTTTTAAGAAATTGGTTGTCAATAGAAATAGAATACAATATACGATTCATGTATCCAATCCTACTAATACTTAGTAGGATAAAACTTATTACTATTGTTGTTACTATTATTCATCCAAGACTTGTATATAGCATTGAATGTTTAACATGTGAAGAAAGTGGTTCAAAGGTGTATCGCAGATGCTTAAATTATAGCGAAATTTCTTGTCTTGAAATTTTATGACCTGATGAAGTTATTCAATTAAGAGTGATTCAGGTAAAATGTTATAACAATACTTACAAGACAAGTTCCAGGTTCGTTATTGCAGCTCCATCTTGAAGTTGGGACACAAGATAGATAATGGCACCAAGAACAATGATCATTGGCATCGACACCACGGAGAAGTGCAATAAGGCCAACAGTAATTCTGTAAAATTGACAATATAATATTAGCTCAATCTCTGAAACAGAACAAAAATGTAAAATGAAAGTGGCGAGAAAATCAAGGATACAGTTAGAAGGGCCAACTAGGGAAACATACAATACAATCACGAGCAGGTCTCATGCTATATGTCAGTAGGGTTAAGCCTCGAGAAGTATCTCCTTTTATATATATGTGTGTATATATAGCCTTGTTAGTGCAATATGATCCTAGAAAGAGCAACATCAGGGACTTACCCAGCAATGACAAGGATCAGAGAGAGGATCCATAACATGCACTGGTATTTTTTGAACTTAGATCTTCTAACTGAGGCAGAAGAGTAATCTGGAGAAGCATATCTTTGGCTAACCCAGCCAAACTGAGGACGGATCAGAAACACAAATCCAAGAAGAAATCCTGTAATAAATCCTCCAATATGAGCAAAATTGTCCACATGTGGGAGGATCCCTACAGCTAGATTGACTGCAACGATAATCACAAGAGTGAAGAGTGCTGCAAACTGCAAATATCAGAAAATTATAAATTAACAAGTTGGATATAAGAGCAGAAATTTTCCTTTTCAGGAAATCAGATTTCAAATAGGAGAAATGTTATGATCACCTTGTTATCATACATAGACCAATTAGTAATGAGTTCAGAAAGCATGCCTCCCAGCAGTCCAAAAAGAGCTCCAGAGGCACCCACAGAGATGTTTGACTGGATGAAAAGAGCAGAAAGCAAACTTCCCCCAAATCCAGAAATCAAAAATAGCAATCCAATACGCACTGTAATACAACAATATGAGAAACAAGAAAGTAGTCGGCGCTGAATAATGCAAATAATAACATAAATACAGAAAGCCATCTCTACTGCAAGAGAAACTCAAAATGAAGTATCTTTAGTATCATTTTGATATAGTTATCAAATTATAAATAGCACAAACCATAGCACCATTGAAGCATATGATTCTGTGATTTAACCATTGCATTATAACTTGTTAATAATCGTTATGTTATTTTTTATTTCAAATTTGAGAAAAAGTAGATAACAGTAAGCATGTAATCAAATAGTAAACCAGTAAGTTGTACATTACTTTTATGATAACTAATCAGGCACAGAACTATTTTGGATTAAGGAAAGATTTTGTGAGGATGATATTCATGGATTCAAAGGAAGATTTTGTTCAATGAAAAAAAAGGCCCATCCTTTGTAATGGGGTAAAATTGATTTTGATTGACACCGGTATAAATGGATTCCTCCCACATACTTAAAACCATTGCTTTATGTCTAGATTCTACCATGCCCTGATGTTTCGCATACTATCAATTAGGAGAAGGAAATCAACCTCGCAGTCTTAATTAAACATAATCTAAACAATTGCAATGCACAAGGAGAAAATAAAAGGTGTTAATTTGAGACGCAAAATACATACAGAATCCAAATTCTTGCTCAAGCCGGATCCCAATTATCAGAACACCCAACATATTTGCCAGTAGATGGAAGACACCACCATGTAACCACATGCAAGTGATAAGGCGCCAGCCCTGATGTCTATGAACCACCCTACCTACATCAAGAGCTCCCATCTTCTGTAGCCTGAGCAATAAATAGATATCACCTCTTCAATTGCAGCTACAGCCATGGATTTCATTCCAACAAAAAAAAAACTCACAACAGCTACAATCTTAAAATTCAGTCTCACATATGAAAATTATCAATTATAATACAACTACTCATGTATATCCACTTAAACATCGTGAGTTGAAGTAAAATTCTAACGAAATATAAGAGTAACATCTTAATGATTTATAGGAACAAGGACAACTCACGTTAATGAAGAGGGCCCGAGAAGAGGGTTCTCTTTGAGCGGCTGAAAGGAGAAACGACCGAGGAAGCGGGCAACACAAGAGACAGAGTTTTTGGGGCAATTGTTGACGTACATGGTAATTACGAACACAGCGATGTTGGCAATAACAATGACAGGAATTAGCCAGGAAAACCATCTCCTGAAATGCTTTACTTCGGTATATTCTACCGGCGTTCTAGTTGTTGAATAAGGCAGAGCCACGCCTGCCTCCGCTGGGTGTATCACATTGTCGTTCTTCCGAGAATTGATCCTCAGGTGGACCTCCGTCGGTGAAGGTGGCTCTGCCGCCATGGACAATGCACTCTGATGCTAAACGAAGACGAGAAACTTCGACCGGTGAGTATGTTGAGGCGAATCTGATCAAGTTCAGAAGAAAGCTAAGTTGAAATTGGAGCTGCAAAAGGCAAAGTTCCAGACCAAGTCAGAAAAAGATTGCGATTTAATAAAAAAAAAAAACAAATTCACAATGAAGCGCTTTGCTTTTCCCACCGAATGCTATTTGCATATGCGCCTTTTAAAATCAATCAATTATGATTATTATTTAATCATTAATAAAATTGGACACGTTCTTCTCGGGTTGTTCAGTTGTTGAAGGGATTGAAAAGAACAAATTTTCATGCATATCCCGTTATTTTCATGGCAAAATTAGATTAATTAAATTAAGATTAAGATTATTTAAAAAATAAAAAGATAATTTATTAATAAAAATACTAATATCATTGTTGGCCCTTCCAATTTAATTTAATTTTAATTTTAGTCTATATAATTTTAAATTATATGATTTAATTCCTATAATTTTATAAAAAATTACTAAAAATAAATAGATCAAAATTAAAAGTCGTCTTACCATTATATTTTCACAAATTTTAAATTTCAACTGTATATTTTTAATAAATTTTGATTTTATCTTTATATTTAATTATGTTATCTTTCTGTTTCATTTGGTAAACTTGACCTTAGTCGTACAAGTATTATTTTTTATTTAAAATGAATTAGATGTTGGTTTAGGTACGGGTTGGTAAACGAAGTAATATCGAACAGATGTTGAATATCTTCTGGATTGAGTCTTTTTTTTTTTAATTATATATTAAATGCTAAATTAGATCACTTTATAATATAAAAACATTAATGCATGTGTTTATTTGTTCAATATTGCTGATCCAATAATCATGGCTGGGAAATAAACATATGATTTTTCATACAAACTTTATCATACGGCATTTTATCTGAATCCAACAATTATCTTCTGTTATTATAAAGGTTTATTTAAAAGGTAATATTATAAGTTTTTTAAAAATATTCTTAAAGTTATGTCTTAATTTTAATAAAAAATTGGTATTAAATTTACTTAAATTTATTTTTTATATAAAATAAAATAATTTTTTTAATCAGAGAAAACAATTACTCTTAGTGAACAATATTCCATTCTTCAAAGTTAATAGAATGAAGAATTTTTAATTTTCTTAATAAATATGATTTTTCAATCAGGTCAAGTATTCTAATTGCTATTCATGTAATGCAATTTTTTTTTTTTGAAGAAAGCAAAGGGATGATCTCAAAGTGATAAAGACTTGAGATGAATTGAAGAACTCCAAATGGAATCTGCGGCTTGGAGATCAAAGTCGGAAGGATCTGAGAGGGAGAGAGAGAGAGAGAGATTAAAACAAACTTTATTTGCTAAAATACAAATAATGAGAATATATAGAAATAGTTAGCAGACGCGCGTTTAGGTTATGTAAAATGAAAATGACGTTCATTTGACTTTTTGAGGTACCTAGGCATTGGATTCAATTTTCAATTACGGCTACGCCACCTTTAATCAAGATTCCTTATCAAGTCTATACCTGTAATATGTGGAAGTTGTCTTAGTCCAATTGTCTTTATTTTGAAAAATCATTCCCTATAAGATCGTCTGCTTATAGGATGAGTCCACGTGGCTTTTAAATGTTTGACATATGCTCCCCTAAGGTATGTTTATCGCGCCCGGGGGGTGTTAAAATTCAAGTATTGTCAATGTCTTATAAAAGGTGGGTAATTTTTTTTTTTATTAACATGAATTTAAATTCAGAATTTTGTTTTTATACAATTAATTTTTTTTACTGAAACTAATACCTGTAGGTGTCAAGTTTTTTCTGTTTAGCACAAGTATTTTTTTATTGAAGACAATTTTGAGATATTATTTGGAAAGTTTTGAAATTTAAGGTGTATGTATTGACCAAAATTTTCAGCATAGCTCCTGCTAATTTGCAGGATTTGTATTTTAGGGAGCATATTGGTTGGCAAAAACAAAGAAGTGCGGAGGATATTGGCCCACAATCTCATACAATGACCCTATTGGAAAAATATGATGAGCCCTCTTGAGCTTTTGGGCTTGGCACATCCAATCCCAATCTAAGCACAACATAAGAGTTCAGCCCAAAAATAAAGAAAGAACACGTGGCATTCAACTCACGTCATTTTATTACATTATAATAAGGGATTAACTTATTTTTCTAGAACCTATCGTATGTAAATTTAATTGGTGAAAGAGTGAGACATATGACTATTTAAAGCGTATTCAATCCCTATAGAGTACTACTTTATTGTGATTCCAGTTGTAGAGTTTAGAGATGTATCATAACTCATAATTACTTAAGTTTATGTATAAAGGTAATAGACGGTTTACTCTCCCCGATATTAGTATGATTTAAAATAAAATGAGATTTCGTCTTACCTTTAAATTATGAGTGAATTTCACCATTTTTTAAAATTTTTTTGTTACAAAAAAGTCTTATTTTGCTAGATTAAATCTATTGATATACACATAAACTTTTAATTAAGTGGAATATTCTTAAAACAATACATCATTAACAATGGATGAGTTGAATATAAGCGGTTCAATATTTTTTTAAAGTATTGTGAATATAAAAATTACTTACTTTTAATTAAACTTAAGAATAATCGAATCTCAACTAATAATAATAAAAAAAAAAGAAATATATAATAGAAGAAAGTAAATAATGATAGATTGAAGAGTGACAAGGTAAGTGTTGGGGACAAAGCATGGCCAATGCGATGCCGGCTAAGGCTAACAAGGAAGGCCCCATGTGTTATAGGAACTTCTTCAAATAGTGAAAATTATTATAGATAATAAAAAATAAATTTATATTTTATAAAAATATAAATTTAATTTTTATTATTATTATAAAAAATTATTTAATAAATAATATTATAAATTTTATATAAATACTCTCTAAATTTTACCGTCATCTCCTATTGGGTACTTGTGTTTGAAACCACTTAAATTTATTTCTCACGTCATACTAATGTGACACTTGTTGCTTCCTAAAGCCGTCCCTTGCGAATTTGCAAAACCAAAGCCCCAATGCCAACTTCCCTCTCACGCATTCCGCTTTTTCCCATCTGCGATTAAAGAAAAAAATCTTTCGCCACTTTCAATGTTCTTTGGACTTTTCAAACCAAAGAACCGCCAACCCGAATCGCTGCTCTTCCTAGCTGTTCTTCGTAAAGAATAATAATATAAAGAATATTTGTATCTTGCATTATTGCTATATTTTAGTCCCCATCTTCTTCCCCTTTAGATCGAATTCATGGACAAACATTTCAATTTTCAAGCTTCTCTCTTTTTGATTGGATTTCTGTAATTCCTTCGTTGATTTTCATCGACGATTCAGTTATGGCTCCTAAGGATCCGAAGCAAGCCGCGGCTGCTGCTGCTGGCGGCGGCGGGGGCTTCTTCTCTTCGATAGCTTCCACTTTGTCCAATTTCGGCAGCGCCATGACCAAATCCGTTAATGGGTATAATTTTTCTCGGCTTATTTAGCTATTAGAACATCGGTAATTATTGGATTTCACTTTTTTCCTCGTTCTTTTCAAAATTCATGTTTTTATGTCATTCAAGATCGGGCCCTTTTCACAACTTAGTATTATCTTAATTGCTCTCAGATCACTGACTTAGAAATGGTCTCTTCCTAGATTCGCAGTTCTTCAATCAGACCAATAATAGGATTACTTAAGAACACTGTTCTTAAGTCACATGTTGCTTGTCTTCTTTTATTATTAATCTGTGTCGTGCTCGACTATTATGGTTTCACTATAAGTTGCATACAAGAAATGTGGATTGTAATGTTATTTATCCCTCAAAGCTTGTGTTCCACTGGATAAGTTTCATGAAACTAATTTGTGTTATCATTCAGTTTAATGGGCTATGAGGGGCTGGAGGTCGTTAATCCAGAAGGAGGCACTGAAGATGCTGAAGAGGAAGCAAAAAAGGGACGATGGAAACAAGAGGTATACTACTTTCCACCGTGTTGTACGATAAAGCACAGTGATTGCAGGAAATTTCCGTTAGGGAATCAATTATTATTATTACGCGTTTCAGTCATTCACACTAACTTCCATATATATCCTGAAATTGTGACATGGGATCCTAGCACTAAAGCTTTTCACCTTTCATTCATGACAGTCCCAGCACAATATGATTGTATGATGACTGATAGTGTGGCATGAAAGAATCACCCATGCCTATGCTTCATCTTAGACGTAAACATTGAGCATGTACCGCACTTGATGTATATAGCTTGTAAATTTTTATTGTGGGCATGTTTTGCATTAAGTTGAAGCGGTGTACATTCTAGCACAGGTTGCTCTGTTATTTATACTAACATTTGAAAATTGACATGGTTAGTCATCCTATCTGGTCTGTTTGCCATGTTCAGGCAACTTTTTTGTTGAGACACGCTGTGGCATGCTTGCTGATAATATGCAATGCAAAATCTGCGGTTCTTTTGATTGCTTGAAATATTTTGAAAATAATGTAATGTTATATTTTTTCTTGCGCTTTGATCCTCAAAGTTTCATTCATACTTTGTAGGAGCGAGATAGCTACTGGAACATGATGCAAAAGTATATTGGCTCTGACATCACATCAATGGTGACACTTCCAGTTATTATTTTTGAGCCAATGACGATGCTGCAGAAAATGGCTGAGGTCTGTGTTATAATAACTTCGGGCAATTTGCTCGTTTCAAAAAAAAATTATGAATCTCATTAACTGTATTTTGATTCACAGCTGATGGAGTACTCCTACCTGTTAGATATGGCAAATGAATGCGAGGATCCTCACATGAGATTAGTTTATGCTTGTAAGCGTTATTTTCAAATTCTCTACTACACACACACCCAAAATTATGCACGCATCTACTTTGCCCATGCATTACATGGCTCGTGACTTTGTGGGTTCTTTTCAAAGCTTCATTCTTTATATCCGTCTACTATGCTTACCAACGAACATGGAAACCATTCAACCCTATTCTTGGTGAGACTTATGAAATGGTCAATCACGGAGGCATTACATTCATATCAGAGCAGGTGCGTTTAAATTTCTATTTGCTATCCCAAGAAACTATTCTTCCTGTTTTTCTTCTGCTTTTTTAACCTTGGCCATGGCCTGCCAGAATTCCTACATGGCACTGATAAAAAATAGCTTTAACATGCACAAACAAATTTCTTCAGGTCAGCCATCATCCTCCCATGAGTGCTGGACATGCTGAAAATGAACATTTCACCTACGACGTGACATCAAAATTGAAAACTAAATTTCTTGGGAACTCAGTTGATGTTTATCCTGTTGGGAGGTAATACTTATTCTTCGTGGCTCTTCCTTTTTCCAATAAGTTGAGAATGCTTGAAGTCCATACAACACAGTTCATTGTCAAAATTAAGTAGATTCCTTGGGCCAGTTGTGTGTGTGTAAGATTATCTGGCTTGGATGCAGGACAAGAGTTACCCTCAAAAGAGACGGTGTGGTCCTTGATTTGGTACCTCCTCCAACAAAAGCCAACAACTTAATTTTTGGTCGAACTTGGATTGATTCACCAGGGGAGATGGTGCTGACAAATCTGACCACTGGGGATAAAGTGGTGCTATATTTTCAACCATGTGGCTGGTTTGGGTATGACTTCTTTCTTTGAAGTAGAGTTGATTTCATCTGAATATACATTGACTGTCTGTTGAAGTTCATAATTATCTCTATGAGCAAGAGCTTACGCCCAAGGTTTAATCTGACTGCTCATTCTATCATGAATAGCGATGGATCTAGAGCTTGACATTTCTTTTCCATTTTTTTGGGGGGGTGGGAGACAACATTAGAAAGGATGGCTAAAGTCAATGTTATGTTTTTTTAATGAATAAACAAAATTTAATAAGAAATTTGAAGTTGCTTTCCTCCTTAGTATCGATTAATGCTTGTGAATTCCTACCTCTATCTGTTTGCTTTCCTACTTAAGTGCCTAATAGCATGATTTAATCTTGATTCCCTCAAGTCTTTGCAAAGAAGCATAGTTTTTTGTTTTCTTTTTTGAAATGTCATATGTATATGTTGATCAGTTACTCCTTGTAATTGCTCATTTTGTGGGAGTTTTATTCCAAATACTTGGTGCTGCTGTTATATGCTTTCTCCAGTTTAAAAGGATTTTGAACTTGCAGAACTGGTCGGTATGAAGTGGATGGGTACGTTTATAATGCTGCTGATGAACCCAAGATACTGATGACTGGAAAATTCAATGAGGCCACGAGTTATCAAATGTGTGACATAGAAGGAGAACCACTTCCAGGGACTGAGATGAAAGAGGTTGGTTGTTTCGTTTTTGTTGGCTTTATACCCAAAACTCTTGCTGATTATATGAGATAGAGATGAAATATTGCTTAGGATATTCCCTCTTTTGTTTTTTTTTTGGTTGGTGAAATGTTGCATACCCCACCGATCACATCTCGATTCTTAATTTGTTCGATTCTGCAGGTTTGGAGAGTTGCTGATGCTCCCAAGAACGATAAATTCCAGTACACATATTTTGCACACAAGATTAACAGCTTTGACACTGCTCCTAAGAAGTTGTTGGCATCCGATTCTCGTCTCCGTCCTGATAGAATGGCCCTTGAGAAGGGCGACTTGTCCACAGCTGGCCGTGAAAAGAGCAGGTAATCCTCTATCCAACCCTTAGCATGACTTGGTAAAATATACAGCATCTTAATGTACTTCATATATGTTGCATTGCTGGTTTAGAACTCTTTCTAGCAGCTGCATGATTCAGTACGAGAGACAA
The DNA here is from genome assembly GCA_037074615.1 of Leucaena leucocephala. NCBI lineage: Eukaryota > Viridiplantae > Streptophyta > Magnoliopsida > Fabales > Fabaceae > Leucaena > Leucaena leucocephala. The sequence goes on from CM073554.1 coordinate 20,533,320, forward strand.
AAAAAGAGTGATAAGACCCACCTGATATGTGAATTCTACTATTCTCTTTATCTCGTTACTAAACCATTCAGTTGTCGTAGAAAACCCGGATGTCACATTTATTTACAAGTGTGAAATACATACATAATAACACAGTGTGATTCATGTAGTCAATTTCATCTAGTAGGATAAAATTTATTATTATTGTCAGATATATATTGATTGGATACGAAACAACTATATTTGAAGTGTGAGATGTGACAATCTTGTGTGGTTAATTTATTTTTCAGTTTGGAGGAGAGGCAGAGAACGGAGAAGAGAAACAGAGAGGCCAAGAGCCATAAATTTAGCCCTAAATGGTTTGATCTGACTGAGGAAATTACACCTACACCATGGGGTGACTTGGAAGTTTACCAATACAACGGTAAATATACTGCGCATCGAGCTGCTATAGATAGTTCCAGTGGCGTTGACGATGCTGATAGCAGACCAGAGTTCAATCCATGGCAATATGATAGTCTGGATGCCGAGTAAAAAGCCCTTGTGTAATTTTGTTTTTTGACTTTTTTTTCTCTGTGATTGTAATTCTATCCTTTTCTTTGATTTTGTTTTTGATAGCATGAATGCTGAATTATGTTATTGTAGAAATTCTTTCTTTTCTGTGATTCTCTTAATTCATATTAGGTTGTAATGCAAGCCTTGGTATGAACACTTGAAATTTGATATGTAGTGATGTTTTGTTATTATAGAATTTTGTTTTCTTTAATATTCATCTCCTTGGATCATTAATCTAGTAATCCACTTTGCTTAGATTTTCTTACTCGTCCTGTTTTTGGTGGCTAGTGGTTTCTAGTTCTATCAATGATTATTGTATATAAGCATTCCATTGTTTCTAGATCCGTTGTTTTATTTATGGTTCTGAATAAATATTCCCACTTTCTCGAAAACATGATTAGTTTTAATATATTATTTTTAATATAAAAATCTTGAATATTGAATAATAGTCATCAAGATACGCAATAAGCACCGTATAAACAAGATCAATTTATTGTCAATTGAGTATGGATTCTCTCTCCCTTTCTTGTTTGAAAGTTTTTTTTTTTTAAAGCACACATATCTTCCTACTATAATTTAAAAGTAATCGAAGTAGTGTCAATTAATAAACACTAAATATAAACATTTTTTTTAACAATGATTTGAATCTTCTAAACAATCATTTTTGTAAAGCTCACAAAGGAAAGGGAGAAAAAGAAGATTGAGTGTGTCACTCTTCAAAGCTTACAAAAACTTTAGTAAAACAAATAAGATCAATCATCGACATCTTCGAGTGGCTTAGGTTGATCAAACCATCTTGGAGGATCATATCCAGACCCACCTGCATATGCAAAAAGAAAACGCATTCAAATTCAAAGTTCTCACATTCTGAAGAAAGCATGGTATATAGAATTCAATACTAAGATTCATGGGAAAACAGAGAATATAGAAAAGTCATTCGTCAATACCAAGGGGATGGCAACGACATATTCGCCATGCTGTCAAGACTGTACCCTTTACAAGGGGATGGAATACTCACTGCAAGTTGGAATGTACCGGCAGCTCTTTGGCAAGATCGGTGAAATTTCCCCTGCATCAAAATCAATTATTGTAAACTCCGTTCCTGCAATTATTAATCAGTCACAATTCCTGAGGCAGAAGAGCATCCATTTTAGCACAGAATATCATGAAACTTTCCAAAAATTTGCAAAACCTCCAACCAAACTTGAAAAAGTACATAGAACGTTCGGAAAAGAGAGTGGGGAAAGGCTTACTTTTGTAGAATCTCAGCATTGATAGCGCAGCTTTAACTCCTAAATTGTTCGCATCGCTATCTGATTAAAGGTGCAAAGTTAGAATCAATTCCGGAACAAGTTAATTAGCGCAAGCAGAGAGAACAAGTGCGTATTACCTTGGGTAGTTTCTGGGTTTGAGTCGTTCTCCAATCCATGAACAACAGTTCCGCAATAATTTAGTGCTTTGAAGGAAATCGAAATGCTACTGGTTGTTGTTGATTGTTGATATTGAGGGAACTGAAAATAGGTTTCGGGAATTGGGGGAAAATTGGAGTGGAAGGGAAAGACTCATGATAGTTCAGAGATAGAGCTAGAGCGGCCATTTCACGCTCCGACATACGCGCTGCCGCAAATATCGCTTATTTTTAACTGTCAAGCGCCGTGCAATGTTCATTCAAAACGACGATTCTGTGGTTTGCGTTTTAATTTTTATGGGAAAAATTAGAGAATGGAACCCACTTAAAATTTTGTTAGTAAGAAAGATTATATAAATTCTATATACACAAAGTATGGATATTTTAGAGAACTTAAGTTATTTTGAATGCACAGAATATCAATAGTCCAATACTCTGATTTATGTCATTTAAAAAAAAAAAGTATCAAAAGAAGACTATTCCCCAATTTTCATTTTTTTAAAGTGGAAACTCAATTATATTTACTTTTACTTGTTTGCTAATATAACATAGATGCTTCCACTCAAAGTTAAGGTAGATTGTCACTTTCACCCATTTCTTTTAATCCTCCTTACTGCTATTATTTTATTATTAATTATCATTCATCATGATTTATTAATAGTAAATCCAGGATAATAAAGTAAGGGGTAAAGAAAAAAGAGTCAATCTAGAGGTGTCTATCTTTTCTCAGTTTAGGTAAATTTCTAATTAAATCCCCTGGTTGGTAATTAGAAGAAAATGCCAATTGAAGAACTTTATATATATATATATATATATATTCAAGAAAAGGACAAAAAAAATTAATAATTTCATATCAATTTTATTAATTGTTTTGATCAGAAAGAACCTACATCAGTTACAAATTGAGATGGGGAATCCCCAATAACAAGGCTAAACCTGTTTGATTATTATTCCCTTTTATTTTTTTTTATTCTTCAATTATTCTTAATTTTTATTTCTTTTTCCATCACTGGACATGGGTCTCAAACTCAAGCAGTCACAGACGTCTCCACAGCAAGCTTGCTAGGGTAAGAAACATCAGATTTAATCTCAGAATCCCAAAGCTCAGGCACAGCCTCCCTCAGATTATGAATGCTTTCTAAGGCATAATCTGCCCCTTCAACTCTCTGAGATGTCCCAACCTAAGATTCAATAAATCAGAGGGTCACATAAGTTTCAATGTTGTCATAATCAAATCAAATCCCATCCACAGAATTTCTTCAAAAAAGCAAATCACTTCCCATTCACTTACCCTCACTGTGTAGAGCCCCACACGTTTCCCAGCTTGGATGTTTCTGACACTATCCTCAAAGAACAGCTGAAAATGACAAATATAACCCACGTTAGTAGCAAGTACAAGCCTGCAAAACTATATATATAAAGGTGGCCCAATGCAAAAAAAGCTTCCGCCAGTTGAGTTCTAAAGAGAAACAATATAGCCTTACCCCTATAAAAGGGAGATTGTTTTCTGGATTTGAACCCTTGACCTATAAGTTCACTCTCTCAAACTATATATATACACACAAGACCCAGAAAACTTATTTATACTTAAAGATGGATCAATTATCTTACAGTTCTTTGTGGATCAACGTTGGCTATTTTGAGGGCCAATTCAATGGAATATTCTGATGGCTTGCAAATAACCGGCGTTTTGGGCAACTCTGTTGTTGGATTGGATTGATCAAAATGACCTATGATGTCAAAAATCTTAGAACAAGCATCGGTTTTGGCTGTGTTGTAGGCGATGCTTGAACTTGAACCCAGATGCACAGTTTCATCATCTGAATCATCAGAAACTGTGATCGTCTTGGTGGGATTGAGTGTCTCAAAGCATATGATTCCTTCAAAACAATCTTCTAATCCAAGCCTGCCAAGCGCCTTCACTGCATGGACCTTATCAGCATTTGTGAAGATCTATTGACAAAAACAAACGAGACAGTGAGTCAAATCAGATATAGGATCAAACATATTTGGTTCTATTATAGTACAATGATCTCATCTGGTTTATAATACTAAAACTTACTAGTTTCCTATATGGTAAGCTCAGCAAGAGATTCCTCAGGACTGGGTCAGGTTTCAAGTTCTCATAAGGTAATCTCTCGTGGACAAAACTGCAAGTTCAGAAATTCTAATATAAATATCACACCGTCAAAATGCACATTAAAGATGAAGTCCAGAGAATGAAAATTCCCTTACCTGTGATATTCATCGTAGTCAAAGTCATATCCAATGGCCTGAATTGAGAATTGAAACAGATTTCTCAGCAAGTTCAGAATATATCGATAGAACAAATTTCTACGAAGGAAACTATTTTAGAAGATCATACCCTAAGACCAGCCAGAGTAGTTCCATAGTTTTTGTACAAAAGAAAGCCTAATTCATCAACTTTCCCTTTCTCTACCCCAAGTTTCTCCACCAGAAAGTCTACATCACCATCAATAGTAAAACTCATGTCAATACTAGAAGAAGCAGCGACAAAGACATTCATTAAGAATAAAAATGCATTAAAGTTACCACCTTTGACATTCTGGTCGCATGCATTTCCAACACCATTACTTCGAGGATATAGTGTATCATCTAAATCTGCAAGAAAACTCAGTTATAAATAATGTTCAATGATTATGTTTTAGATAGAAAATAGAAGAAATCTCGTAGATTCATGGGCTCACCAAAAAGAAGGCAGTCATATTTTGGTCTCTGGGCCTGCCTGAATCTTATTTCATACTCCATTTTGCAACTAGAAGAAAACATCAAAATGGGGAAACAGATAAACAGAAGTGAACAACACTATGCTTCATGAAACATTAACCAACCAGTATTTATAGTGAACTGGCTTAGATTCTGAATCCAGTCATATCCATAAAAGAAATGTTCATGTTGACTCAGATTAGCAACGAAAGTGGCTAAAAGCTCAGTTAAAGCAGACAATTATGGAGCCATTTAGATAAGGACTCGAGTTTGTGAGTGTACAATCCACAACAAGTGGAATGGATTAGATCAAAAATTTGTGGACCAGTGACCTTTTGGGGCACAGAATTAAAAAACATAGAAAAGCTCAAAAATTATGTTAAATTATTAAAATTAACAGCAAAACCGAATGGTCTCCCTTGAAAGAAGGGATTATTCTTAAATATTATAATCCTTTGAATAGAGTTCATGAGACAGAGCATAATCCTTTTTTTCAAATTGCACCCTCTTTTGGAATGATAACCATAACTTAGTTTATACCGACTTTCAGGAACGAATCATAAAAAATTGTTTATAAACACAATCATTTATGAGCAATGTAGATTTCCCAAGAGTCCAACGTCCAAATCTATTCAAGGGAAGAGAAAATCGAGAACCCAAAAGCAATGTTCTCAGAACCGAGAAATGCGTTGCATAATAAGACTAAAAGAGCATCATAAGCTTAAGGGCTCTGGGCAATGAGTGAAAACTGATACAGAGAAAATGGAAAATGCTAACGATTGAAAGCCAAAAGCTTACCAGAAAGAGAAGAATCAATGAGTGAACCTTAAAGAAAAGAGGGCCTCTGAAAGAAACACAGAGGTATTGAAGAAAGCAAGAGGGAGGGGAAGAAGAAATACTGCGCTATGGAGGTTTATATAGAGAAAAATGACGCTCTTTGTGGCTAGAGAATTACATTAAAATATTAAATTATTCAATTACGTTTACTTTTTAAATACTATAACCAATGAGGTTCACACAATAAGAGAGTGACAGCTAATTCAATTTGGTGAAGCTTTTCTTCTTTTTCTGGACAAGAATCAAAATCTTGTTTGCTTGGCATGTACCGTACTGAAAACTAATATTCAAATCAAATTAAATTGCCAAATCACAAGTTGGGATGCAAATTTTAAAGACAAAATCCACTTATGCTCATATATACCTCTTTGCTACAAGTGACATCCTAGCCATTAAATTTTCTGATATAAGATATGATTTTAGGATATATTTTTATAGATCACTTTCTCATGAAGGATCCAACACTAAATCTTGGTCAAAAGTAGAGCTTTTGCGTATAATCTGAGTGGAAAATTCAATCCAAGAACCCTAATAATCATGTAAAATACGAGTATTTAGTGACTGCTGGCTTCAAAAGCTCAAATCTTTGGAAGGCCAACGGATTCACAAGATAAGAATATATGCTTGGATGTAATAAATATAGTAAATATCTCCATTAAATCGAATGGAAGCATAGGAAAGGAAATAAAGGAAAGAAGCAAAAGAAATTGTAATAATACTTCACCAACTATAAGCCTCATTCTATTAGGTAAGACTATCTATATAAATTATACCGTATTATTATACTCTATCAATAATTAAATTTTTATATAAATTTTTAACTAAAATATCAATTGTTTTTGTATTTTCTTCTATCATTTTTAAATGGACAATAATAATACAATTGGTCAAAAATTAAATGTCTTGATTTTATCAAAATATTGAGGCTAAGTGAACAAAAGAAAATAATGATGATTTTATCAAAATGTTGTGTTGGTGCTAAGTAATTAGTTTGAGACAACTAATGTAAGATACAACTAAAATGGCTTTATCAGACGCATGAAATACAACTTTTTGAGGAAGCCACCTGTATTGACACGATGTTTATGATCATCTTCTCAGCAAGTATATGTCGGAAAGGTCATTTGCACATTTGCGTGTAGGACTCCTTTTACCTAATAATTGAGATAATTAATTAATTATAAATAGATCCTAATTACTCCTTCAGTCATAAATGTAAAGCCTAAAGAGTTAATTTTAATATAAAATATAATCTATTTTTTAAATTTATCATCTATTTTTTAAATTAATTATATTAATATTCTCTCAATAATAAATAAGTGAGAGTATAATATATAGAGTTAACTAAGAAAAATAATTAGAATATTTTAAAAAAATATATATTATAATAATTAATTTAATTAAATATATCTTGTATTTATAATTGAAAGAATAATATTTTTTTGTGTGGTTTATATTTTAACCTTTAACATATTATTCATGTCATCATTTTAATATTTACATATTTAAAAATAATTAATTTCCTTATTTATTTAGGACCTATTTGTAATTTTCTTATATAAATATAAATTAATTATATATTTTATTGTACATGAGTGTAACTTGGGGAAGTAAAACTATGGTAAGAGAGATATTTGAAAAAGTTAGGCAAAATAGTAATAGTACTTTATTTAGTGCTTCTTGATATATATAAAAATAACGATTTATGTTATATTATTGTAAGAATGGACATTTTGTTTGGTTCCATTGATGTGACTTAATATAGTTTCATGATAATGAATTATTTCATAATATTATTTATTTATTTTTTGAATTTTGAAAATGAGTAAATATATAAAAATCCTTTTTCATCTTTAAAATTTTTATGCTATGCTTTTATATTTTTTGTTTTTTTTTCTTAGTAAACAAGATTATAGGTCTTATGTTTTATAAAGAACTTGAAATAAACTATATATTTTCTTTGTTTTGTATGATTCATAAATACACAACTTCTTATAAATTTTATTTGTATATATTTTGATTATATTGATAATTTAGACAATCCAAACTTAATTTTGATCCCAAAATTTTTGGGAAGCACGTGGATGAGGGAATTGATTGAGTTGGTATGATTTGGATAGAGGGAAGATATTTGAGTTGCGATTAAAGGTACTTACTTGGTTTCGTCATTCATTAACCTAATAATTAGACTGAGGACATGAAATCAACAATTTAATTATACTTTGATTATATTTATAAATTATAGAGAAATTTTTTATCATATTTATAAGTTATGTTATTAATTTTTATATGATTATAAAATTTGGTTTTTTATTTATAATTGTATATATAATATAATATATATTAAATAGGGAGTGCAATTGAAAAATTATTATATTTTAAGATAAGAATAAAAAATAAAAAATTGTTTTTAATTATAATAAAATATATTAAAAATAACTTATAAATATAATAAAATGAATATATCACCATGGTTCATCACCGCCACCTCTCTCAACTTCAAATAACTAATTAAATATTTTTTTTTAAAATAAAAACAATAACTAAAAAAGGTTTACCCATGATGGGTTGATAGAGCAAAGGGCTCATTCCCTCTTTAAACAAGGTTGATAATTTAAATCTTAAGAATAAAAAAATATTTCAAAAAAGCTGCGACAATATATAAATATGATAGGATGGGACTAAATATTAGATAATATTATAAAAACAAGGCTACTCTTGATTATAAATTATTTTGATTATTGGCAAAAATTTAACTCATATTTAAAAAATTATGAATATAATATTTCTCTCTGAATAATCTATAAATATTTTCATTAATATATTTTTAAGTCATGAAAAATACTTTATCTCAATTTTTCTATTAAAAATATTGAATACATAATTGATAAAACATGATGATAAAAGAAAACCAGAGGTTTTAAATGTTTTGAATTTCATACAGAAATTTTTAAAAAAATATTTTTCACTTTGAGATCTACCATTTGTATATAATTATAATTTATAGAATGATGATGATTGGGGAAGTCTCACAATCACTGTGCACCTAAATTATCCAATAGTCATCCATTAAAAATTAAGAATTAATAAATTAATAATAATACGTATGTTTTTGCAATGCAATTTGAGTGTGTGTGTATATATATATATATATATGAAGGTGTCACAAAATTAAATTTATAATGAAGTGTGCATGATCGGGGGAGTTCATACTTGGCATACCAATCAATTATTTGAGTCATCATCTTTACCATTTCAAACTCCTCCTCCTCCCATTATTCTCTCTTCATTTCTTCCTAATTTAAGAGATTATCACAATTAATTAAATTATACTCCTTATTTAAAAATCAAAGATACCCCACTTTCTCAAATTAGCTACCTCCGCTTGCAATAAATAAATACTATGACTTATCATGAGCAATTGCCAAATGCCCAAATGCTCATCTGCTAAATTATATATATAAAAAATATATTTAAATCCTATTTAAATAATTTAATTATAGAAAAGTTTTGGGAAATTATAAAACGACTGTGAACTCCTATAGGACCTAAGATTAATTTTTTAAAATTATGAAATGACAGAATTACCCTTAAAAACATGCCCTAGTTTATTTTTTTGGCCCCAAGTTCTTATACTTTCCTCCTGGAGTTATCATTCATATAGTTTGATTTGTTATTTTTTTCTTCTTGTTTGAGTTGTTACTTTTTTCTCATGGAGTTGCCATTTTTATTACTTAAATTATTTTTTCTAAAGGCAATTTTATTATTTCACAATATGAAAAAATTAAATTCTAAATCCCATGGGACTTTACAGTCGTTTGATAATTTTCTAAAACTTTTTTACAATTAAATTTTTTAGATGAGATTTAAATATAATTTTCTCAATTATATATAACCCCTATGAAATTTACGTATATATAAAAAAATGAACTTTTATTAGATACATCATACATGGAATTTAAACAATGGTCATATTAATAGCTAAAAATTGAGTTATATTATTATAAAACTAAATTATATATAATCTCTATGAACTTTATGTTATATACAAATAACTTCCTTAATATTTAAAACCTTAAATTGAAACTTTTATACTCTTATATTTATACAGATAACTCTATTATAACTTATTTTATTTTATATGTATGAGTATCTTCCTATTAGAAAAAAATCTTATTTTAATCAGTATTTAAAAATAAATATAGACCCATCTCTTGTATAGACCTCCTATCACTTGTTTTACGCATTAATACACGTAATAACTTAAAGTTTAGAGGGATTACATGCATATAGATATAACTCAAAGTTTTATGGAAAATATGAACACAAAAATAAAGTTTAAGGGGTATATTATTAATGTTTGGTACTATTTGCGAAGATTTAAAAATTTGAGGAAATTCATTATTAAGTTATAAATATCAATGGGAATATTTGTATGTAGTTCAAAATTTAGGAAAATTTTGCATAGTTTAACCTTATTATTATAAATAGTGGAATTTGTTATAAGTTTAATATTATATGATTAATATTGAATTATTGATGATAGGAACATTGGTGAGTGTGCACATATTATACAGAGAGATTATGCGCCGCCAATAATTAAGTGAAAATGACCAATGATTACATCATGATACGTGTTTTTCCTTAATTAAATCAAAGGGTAGCAAGTAATTGGAATCCTAAGAGGCTTTGGAAAACTCCAACCCATCGTGGATGAAAGCAACTCCAAATTACCATTTGTGTAATTTGAGTAATTTTTTGTGGGCAATTGGCAATTTTCTTAATGGCGTACTTGCAGGAGATATCTACTTATAGTGATTATGAATGTGAATAAAATAGTTTAAAATTTTTAAGACCAAAAAAATTGATTACACACTTAGTACAGCTCCAGAGGAATAAAAATTAAGGTTTCAGATACAATTTAGTGAATATATTGATATTTTATTTTCTCTATATTTCTCTTGATTTACAATTATTTTACAGACTTTGGCCTTTAAAAGAACTTAGTTTTATTTATTTATTTTTGTAGGAATTATTCAATTTATTTTATTTGTATTTGATGGGATATTTAAACATGAATTAATATACAGAATATTGTCAAGTATAAACCAGTTTGAAAGCTCCATTTCAATCCCTCCTTCAATAAGTACTAAGTCAAACAATCTGGGCTGTTGGCTTCGATGAAGACTTTGTTCATTTAATCTATCAGTTTTATAATTAAAAATATCAATCAATCAATCATTAATTAATTAGTTAAAGTAATGCCATTATTATCATCATCATATACAACAAGTACATGGAGTTGTTGACACACAATAAGATTTAAAATGTCCAATTACATCATGTCTAATAAGGACTCAAGACTCAAGTGGGGGAGCTATTTTACATTAATTTCTAGCTATTTTTTTTTATATTATCATATAAAAAATATTTATTTATTTTATTTTGGTATTAATATAAACGATCGTGCTTGAAATATTTAATATTGGTGATTAGGTGTACTAGATGCATTCATCTTTCCTGTTTCCAAGTATATATGAATATGTAAGATATCTATCAAAATACTAAAAATAAGTAGTGTACTGACATTTGTTGAAAGAAAACCTTTTTTTATATATATAAAAAGTGTGTATCTCATAGTTTATTATATGTAAAAATTTCATTTAAAAAGAAGAGGATTTTGTCTTGACTAGGTGTAGTTAGTTAGGGGAGAAAGCTACAGCATAGATTAGACGACTGCATAAACAACTATCCACAAAGCATAATATACATCTTGTAAGAAAATTAAAGAAGAATAAGTTTAAAAAAATTTCATATTTAAAAATCAAATTTATATGTTTTAAAATCGAACTATGTCATTTATAAATCAAATTTAATAATTTATGTTTGCAAGTTAAGTTATGTCATTTATAAGTCAAACTTCTAAAAAACTAAATTTCTAAAACTAAATCTTATAAAGATGGGTGATCAAAGGAGCTTGCTACTACAAATATAGTTAAAATAATAGTATAAGATATCGTTAAATTTTTTTATATTTTAAATTCGAGTCTAAGAGGAGATATACGATAGAAGTAGTTATGAACCAAAAATTAGATTTTTTTTGTTGTGTCATTTTATTTAGTTTTTAATAAATTGTTTTAATTAAAAAAAAGAAAGAAAGAAAAGTTCAACGTGGAAAAGTAGTATATAGATATATACACATATTTTCATATTTTTATATGACTCTCTCAGCCTGATTATTTGGTGGTTGCTACTGATAAACTTGTGACAACAAAGAACACTGAAAGAAGCTTCTATAACTCTTTTTTGTAGATGATGGGATCAGTGTGTTTATGAATTATAGTGTTGGAATAATGGAAGCATTGGCCGTGGCCTGTCTGAAGTAAATTAAGTTTTATAATTGGAAAAATTAATAATGGAAAGTCAATTATATAAAAAGGTTCGTCTATAATTATCCAAAGCCACCAATTATAAATCAAATATTCATCAAGGGTGGTCCTACGCATTATTATTTCTGGCTCTCTTCTCCCCTCTAGGCTCTTGCTAAAGGAAAAAAAATAAAATTAAAAATTAAATAATGGCTTCAAGTTGAGACAATTAATTAATTAATTAAGAACCCTACAAATGATTGCCGCTGAGCTTATAGGCCCTCTCTGCCTCTGTGATTATTCCCTTATCTACATTGCTTGGAGCTCTGACAAAAAAATAAAGAAAAATTATATTTAAAAACTATATAAGAAATTTAATTATAAAAAAATCTTGAAAAAATATTAAATTATTATGAAGTCCTACAAAAATTGGGATTAATTATTTTGAATTGTAAAATGACATAATTGTCCATATGAAAAAATAATTCAAGAAATATAAATGATAACTTTATGGGAAAATAACAACTCAAGTAAAATAGAAAAAATAACAACTCAAGTAATATGAATAAAAACTCCCAAAGGAAAGAATAACAACTGGAAGACAAAAAATAACAACTGATGAGGTATTTTTTTAGGAGTAGTTCCGTTATTTAACAATTCAAAAAAAAATAATTACATGTTCTATAGGATTTTTTAGTAACTTGATAATTTCTTGTAATTTTTTTATAATTAGATTTCTTGAATGGGATTTAAATACAATTTTCTCAAGAAAGAATGTTATGCCTAACAACTTAGAATTATTTAGATATTAAAAAGGGTTAAGGTGTGCCAAGTTCCCTAAAATATTTTTTCAGGTGTGCCTAGTGCTTTAAAATAATTTATGGTACGTTCAGTACCCTAAAGTATTTCCTCAGGTGTTTCTAGTATTTTAAATCAATTTATGGTGTGCTCAGTATCTTGAAGTATTTTATCATGTGTGCCCAGTGCCCTAAAGTATTTTCTCAAGTGTGTCTAATATCCTAAAATAATTTATAGTGTCCCCAATGCTTTAAAGTATTTTCTCAAGTGAATCCAGTGCCCTAAAATATATAATACCTTCTTCTTTATTCATTTTTTTGGGTTCTTCAATGTCTATAGATGAGTAAAATAATTCGCGGTCTTATTTTCGCTTTGTTCAATCTTTCTTTTTTCTTCTTCCTTGCACATTTTTAGCCTGTAAAAAAATTTAGGGGAGCTGAGTTATCTTGTCAAGTTAGCTTTTTTGAGGTCAAAATAGAGTTGAATCATCATTTAACTATTTTACATACTTTGATTATGTTATTTTGGTGTAATTTCATTTTTAAAGTATTTAAAATAGTGTAATCTCATCTATACTAACATAATCATTAATTTTGACAGTTAAATGATGATTTATCTCTATTTTGACCCCCAAAAAAAGCTAACTTGGCAAGATGGATCAGCTCCCCTAAATTCTTTTATTGTCCATGCTTTTCTCTTTCTCAATCTCTCTCATTTACCCCTTCATTTTATCTTAGACTTTATCCCTTTTTCACTTTAACTTTTAATTTTTTTATCAGATTCTGGTGAATAATATGAAAAAAAAAATATTAATTTCTGTTCCAGAATTTTGGTGGCTAGAAATGTTTAAGAAATAAGAAGAAAGAAAGCTTGAACAAAATGAAAAAAAAAGCCGCAGATTATTTTACCCATCCATAGACATTGAAAAACCCATGAAAATAAACAAGGAAAAATGTATTATATATTTTAGGGTATTGGACGCATTTGAAAAAATACTTTAGGATATTGGGTACATCATAAATTATTTTAAGATACCAGGTACACATAAGAAAATATTTTAGGACACTTGGAGCATATGAGAAAATATTTTAGGACACTAAGCACACTATAAATATTTCAGGATACTGAACACATTATAAATACTTTAAGATGTTAGGCGCACATGAAAAAATACTTTATAATACTGAGGGTATTATAAATTACTTTAAGGCATTAGACATATTTTAAAAAATATTTTAAAATACTAGACGTAGCTTAACTCTATATAAAATGGCATAAATAGTTAAGATTGTGTACATATAACCATACTTCTTTAGCTTCATTATTATTATTTTTCCAAGAAAATACATCAACATATGACAATATCAAGCTAATTAGCTAGCTAAGTTCATGCACTCCAAATGAATTTGAACTTAAAAAATGTAAGCATGGAAAATTTGTGATGAGTCCCACATTTCATAAGTCTTGTGGTTTATAAGTTTAAAATGTTCTCTCATTTAATACGTTAACCTTTGGATGAGAATAAATCATTTATATAAAAAACATGAAAACCATTCTCTATCATATTCTCATTCACTTTTATTTACTATAATATCCTACTCCCCTAAGCTTATCAAAGTTCTACTCCATACTTGAGAGTGAAGTCAAGGCATATATATGTTTCAAACGTGACTCATCATCCACTCTCTTCTTTGGACAATAATGGTATAACGTCATAAGTGGGATCGAATCCATAAACATTCTCCTTCTCTCTGTTTTTTTTTTTTCATTTCTCAACTCTGCTATCTTAATTTCTTCAAAGGTCAAACGTTCCATTTAATTTTTCATGGGGTTAGTAGGATAAACTGTGAATGAGAAAGGTACGCATTTTTTTCAACTCTGGTATTGGCCTTGGATTTGGAATGATTTTGACAGCATTGTCTTCTATTTCTTTTTCACCCCTTGACCTGCTTCATCTGTCAAAATCAATTCAAATTGATCTGCTTCTCTCTTTAATGGGAACATGCATCCTCGTGGAGTTACGCAGCACACTTCTCTGGCTTCAGCTATGAATGAACCATTTGGTAAGATGGAAGAATTTTGTATAGAAGTAGAAGTGGAAATATAATTAAGCTAAAAATGAATTTTAAAAATTTGTTTAGTAATATAGAAATGAATATAGAATTGATATATATTTTTTTATAATTTATATTAAAATGGTCTAAAATATTTTTTTATATTTAGGAAGGGGTAAAGTTATCTAAAAATTTTATAATTTGGGATAAAATAATCTAAAATATTTTACTTCTACTTTTGTTATCTTATTTATCAACTTTTTGATAGAACTGAAATTGCTCAAAATATTTAAAGTAAAAATGGATGTAGTTTCTATTATACCAAATAAGAGGAATAGAATATTCTACTTCCACAATCCTACTCGACAAAAATAAATATTTCTTCCTTCAATTATACCAATTGAAATGACGAAATCATTATATATAGGATCCATGAAAAAAGAACTTAATTACTAAAAAAATTCAAAAATAAATAAGTATTATATAATGACAAATTATAGTATATAAAATAATAATAGATTTATAGCTGCTCATTTATTTTAAAATTTTAGTAATTAATTAATTTTTTTTAGAACTTTATAATAATCTTTTTGGTGATTAATGATTTTGGGGGTGGGGGTTACAAATGAGCATATATAGATCTAGGGATGGAAAGATAAAATAAGATAAGAAATGACTAAAAAGAGAAACAATATATGATAATAAAAAATTATTGTTAATTTAATGGAATATAAATAAAAAATTAATTATTTACTCCTTATAGTTTTATTAAATTTATAACTCAATCTTTATAATTTGATTGGTCCTAACTTAGTGTTTAAAGTTTCTTTATTTCTTTTATTCATCCTTATATTTTTTAGAAAACAGATGAGTAACTCAATTTGTTAAAAAAAAAATTCTCTTCTCTTCCCTGTTCTGCTTATTTGGAAACGTTGTCGCTAGAACAGAGGTGGAGAAGCTCACCTTCAACGAACAATGAAACTAGGCTGCTGACCCATTTATATAAAAGAAGAAGAAGAAGAAGAAGAAGGTGAACCGGCAGAGCATCCTATGAGCATGAACACGGGAGTGAGAGCCTGATATTGATTAGATATGATAAGAAGATGAAACAAAGTAGAAGGAACGACATGGGCATGGTTAGCAGAGATTGAGGAGGAGGACAGAGTATTGAATGTACGCTTGCCTGAAAATGAAGATAAACTTGCATTGGTTATAAGTGTAATTTGATGATGAGGGATGTGTTCGTGCATGATGTATTAAAGTGTTGAGGAATCTGGGTTGAAGTGTTTATGGGTTTTCCTTCCACTTCTTGTTGTATTGGAAGAATTAGTTCTTCAAGGTGATATTGATGATAGTTTTTGTTGGTGAGACTGCTTTAGAATTGAATATGTGCCATATCAGAGCTATCCCCAATTGTTATGCTGGCATGAATGACCAAGAACCTGGCTGCTGATCTTCCATACAAAAATATTAGCAAAAAGCTAAGAAAAGTTAGGGAGAAATATATAGCCTTAGTTACATTACATCGGAACCTTTCATAGTACGGTGTGATAACGCTAACACTTCGTTCACATATCTGTCTGCTTCTTTTAATATCCATTTCGCTTTATATAGTACGTTTGAAGCCTGAGAAATATTTATATAGTTAAGTAGTGTCGTATCAGTCAAAACTTATTTCAATTTTAGTTAGCTAATCACTTATATAAAAACTTCATATTTTATATTAATTTTAAAAGAAAGGTCTCGTAATATTATTATTTTTTATTATGTTAAATATTTTTAAAAGGTTTATTTATTTTAAAGATAAAATAAATTTTGAATTATTTTCCACGTGTTAACAACCAATTAGAATAAAATATTGAATAAATTATTATATTTTGATTGTATATAGTTTAGATAATATAAAACTATAAAATTTAGAGTATATATGTATTTCTCTTAAAACAATAGATGAATCAAGTTTTGAAGTATTTGGTTTATATATGAATCAAGTTTAAATAATTTTTAAAATATATTTCGATCTTAATTATAAGATTCAATTAATTTTTTTTGTATAAATCTAAGAAGTTAAATAAATAAATTAATTATTATCAGAACTAATTTCTCAAAATAAATTCATATATATACTCTTCAATCTATTTAAATTAATCAATTAACTATTATTTAGTTACAATTAATTAATTAATTTTACTTTTTAAATTTTTTAAAATAAGTTAACTAAATTTTATAATTAAAACAAGAGGTAGTATAAAATTATATATTAAGATTAAGCACGCATGATTGTTATCTTACTGTTTTTTATCTTCCTACTCTAACTTCAAGTCACATTCATAACATCATCTTTTCAGGAATGGCAATGACCATTCTTATTTCTAAAATATAAAAAAAGATTCAAATTCCATTATCAATTAGTTAAATTTCGTTATAAATGATTTTGGTTGTATCTGAGATCATTTTCATTTGTAGCCATACAATAACCCGATCATTCTGATAGACTTAGGTATTCGACCACAGTAAATACATTCTAAGGAACTAAGAGAGGGAGAGAAAAGAGAAATATACTAGGTGGGGAGAATCTATCGAATAATAAAATATAGGTGAGTTATGTTATCCAATTATTTTCTTCCTCAATGCCACTAGCGTGAATCACTAGTATCATAAGTTCAAAATTCAAAATTTAAACATAAGGGAAATATATCAGATAACAACCCTTATTTTTAGTTATTATCACTTGAGTCCCATATTAAGTGGGCTTAGGCTCAATCTACCAAAGGTGGATCAATGTCCAAATTTTAACATCTCCCACTCGTACTTAGTAGATTAGATACCGTATGCCTAGCCTCTTTCTTTTCTTTCTTTCATATTAAGTATTTTGTCATGACCACGTGAGAATGACGTCTCTACTTAGCCAACTGTACTAAAAATCCTTTTTACAAGATCAGTACAAAGCAACCTCCTTCATGTAGCTTGAATTCAATAATATGGCTCAAATGTCCCAAACTTACTGATATACACTTTTCTATGACTAATGTCATCCCTCTCCAATCAATAGTTGGCTCATTGCTTTTTTTGTAATCCTAATATCCACACTTATGAAAAATAAAATATTATAAGGGACATGTCACAGATCCTGGCATATGCGTGTATTTTGTAGATAATTTTTTTCACCCATATATCACTTTGACATGTATCAACCGCTTTCCTAGTATAATTCTTTTGATCGTATCTATCATGATCACATGATATATAATAAAGTAGTAGTTATTGAAATATACCTCTATAATATTATCAAAGTCAAAGGATACCAATAAAAGAATTATTCCTTCCTGAGGCTCAGACAACAATAAAATATGGATCTTTCAATTACTTCCCTTTTGCAATTCTTCTAGCACATGTGGTATGAATCACATTCTATAATGTTACTCTTATACTATAAGAGTGTTCATCGCTTTGGATTTATCATTAACACCGTATAAACCTAAGTCTAGAGACTCTCATTATCTATACCCAAACCCTTCAACTCTACTCATCTCATATGACATCAACATTAAAGGATTTATTATATGGCTACAGACATTACGGAAGTGGGTTTCCATGATTTCATCTAATTTTATGTATACGGATCTCATCTCAACTTGTTACACTTTAACCGAGGTGACGTATAGTTTGTGTTTCTTCTTTACCATATCAATACTCTTTGTCACTCTACTAGTGAAAACAAATGTCTCATCTTTGCATACTCCACCTGAGCGTCAAAGGCGGATTCTCATGTGAGACAGCCAACTTTTCTACCGTGTACGACATACTAGACATTGCATACTTTATTTCAATATGTTTGGTCTTATTATGATACTTAGGATCTTTGGCTATAGCCACAGTATTATCACAATGCACTAATACTAGATTGACACTCTTATTTCTAAATCTAAGGTGCTCTATGAATCTTTTTAGCAACAAAGTCTCTTGCACTACTACAGTGCATGCCATAAACTCAGCTTTCATAGATTGTAAGACAATGTACATTTACTTCTTGCTATTCCAACATATGACACTATTGTTCAGCAAGAAGGTATAACTAGAAGTTGATCTACGTTGTTCCTCATCTCTACCTATATCAGCATTGGAGTATCCCACCAAACATAGTGCATAATTAGCTATGTGCTTCAAGTATCTTAAGATTTTTTTTACTATCTTCCAGTATTTTTCACCTGGGTTAGACTAGAACCTGCTTACCAATCCTACTGTATAACAAATATCTGATCTTGTACATATTATTGCATACATTAAATTGCCAATGGTATTAACATATAGAACTCTTTCTATTTTCTTCTTATCTAAATCAGTTTTAGGACACGAATCAGTACTTAAGGCTACTCTTTATTTGTTTTACATAAGGAGGATTTGGTATCCTCCAAAGAATACAAAATTCAGAACAAAAATAGAGAAAACAACTGGAAAGAAAATGTTAAGCCAGCAGTAATTCTGCCAGTCCCTCTGGATATCCAAGGGGACAGTCTTCAAAAATACTGTATATTGCATGGGAAATTAGTGGGTTATTACTTGAAGGGATCGGCCTGAGTGAAATGTAAAACTTTTTTAAGCTGTCTGTCTAAGTAATATTCAGACAATGAGGGAGACTAGGTCACACCTGTGTTGATTAGAATGGCCGTCTCACCACATTAGCATGCTTGTTTCAACTATGATATCTTTGTGCCATTCTTGTTATTAATCAAGTGTCATATCACTTTCATTTAAATTTCTCATTTAAGGATTTTAATTTAACATATAGAAAATTGCCTCAGGGGAAATATGAGGACACAATCAAAGAGTGCACTAAGGCATTGGAACTCAATCCTGCATATCTGAGAGCTCTGGTGAGAAGAGGCGATGCACATGAAAAGCTTGAGCATTTTGAAGAGGCCATTGCCGGTGAGTTCAGTTTTTTGTGTGATCATATTGAATACTGTGGTACTGTCTGAATATATGCTTTAGCTGACATTGTATTAGTATGTAATTTAAACACCAATGGGTTACTAATCTACAGTTTGTATTGTTTGTTGGGCTTGATCTAACCCTTTGCCTTTCACAATTTTTCTTCATATTGGCAGATATGAAAAAGATCATAGAAATTGATCACTCAAATGATCAAGCTAGGAGAACCATTTGGAAATTGGAACCCCTGGCAGCAGAAGCGGGAGAAGATGAAGGAAGAAATGATTGGTAGTTCTTTCTTTCCTTTTCTCCTTTATTGTTTTTGATCTGTGGGAAAAGGAAGCTTTTTATTTTATTATATCCGTTCTTATTGAATAGTTGAACTTTATGCAGGTCTGGTTTTATAGGTGTTGGCATAAACCTTTGGAACATCCAAAAAACAATTAACTAATTAGTTTAGTTGGCTGCTTATTTGGGAGTAACCTTTGATAAATATGATGGCCTCTTATCCATTTTCCTTTTCATAAACTGACAATACATTGGTTGTCAAAAAGGTAGATAACAGGCCTGTGATCTGTTTAATATAATGATGGGTATATAATTACATTAATGTTGCGTGGCATATGTTTCAACATTATGAGATTCTGACTTCTGAGATCATGCTTCAGTAGTCATTGCTAACGGAGTTATGTGTTGGGGGCAGGTAAACTGAAAGAAATGGGCAATTCTTTGTTGGGCCGCTTTGGGATGAGCGTTGACAACTTCAAAGCTGTTCAAGACCCCAACACTGGTTCCTATTCCATCTCATTCCAACGCTAATAAGCTTTTCTGAGAGATCATTGGCAGTGGCACAACACAAATGTTAGCAAGTGGGTGAACGGCGTATATATCTTACATCTGCTTTCTTTGGGAATTGGTTGATTGACTTGTAAATTGCGATGTCAAAGGGTTGTCATGGATGAGTTTTTTACTCTCTTCTCTGACATATGCTATATGTCTACCTGATAAATGGTTTATTTTATGGAATGAATATCATGTTGAGAGTTCAAATGATT
Organism: Leucaena leucocephala; assembly: GCA_037074615.1. Taxonomy (NCBI): domain Eukaryota; kingdom Viridiplantae; phylum Streptophyta; class Magnoliopsida; order Fabales; family Fabaceae; genus Leucaena; species Leucaena leucocephala. The sequence goes on from CM073554.1 coordinate 20,554,033, forward strand.
AGTTTTGTTGGTGCTTCCAATTGGAACTTTAGTTTTCTCTAAATTAATTATAATAAATGTCATCTGTACCTCTTAAAATATTGTTGTATAATATTATATTATATTATATTATATTGTATATAATAATATTAAAAATAAAATAAATTGAGATATTATATTTATAATTAAGATTAATTTTTTAATAATTTTTAAAATTAATTTTGGAGAAATATTAGTATTTGACACCTCACCCCTCAAGGGTGATGGAGCTTTTTATGTGTTGACGTCTCTTTGCCACCGTGTAAATCTTGTTTTTTTATATAAAAAAATTATATAGATTTAATATCAATTCCCTTACGATTATAAGGTTTAGAGAATATTTATACAAGATTTATAAAAGCAGTGAAAATCAAACTCTATTATCGTATTTCTGTACAAATTGTGTTTCTATTTTTTTGGCAAAAGAAGAGAGCACGCTGGCATATATATAGACATGTCTTAATATATAATATTTTTAATTAATTTAATTAAATTAAAATAAATTAATTAATATAATATATTTTTTAAATATTTTAATTATTTTTTAACTCTCTCTCTTCCTCTCTAAATTATTATTAAAAAAATAATAATAAAAATAATTTATAAAAAATTAATAAATATAAAAAAATATCTCTAAATATTAAATTAAGTAGCGGGGCAGTATATTCTTTAATTATAAGAAGCCGAATCAGAAGTAGCAACACAGAAACCAACCGCTCAAGAAAAGGAGCAAACATAAGAAAATAAAAACAAAACTAAATTGTAGTACCAGGCAGTAAGCAAAGCATAAAGTGTTGAGTTCCATAAAAAATTGCCGAGGTTCTTTTCTTTACGTGTAGGCAAGCTTTAGTATTTCTTTTGTGTCTCTTACAGATCATCTTCCTCCACATCTTACTTGCCATTCATGGTTTTCATTGCCATCTGATATTCTTTGCCTCCTGTTTCTTAAACTTTCAGCACTCTCTGTTCTTCAAAATTCTTCTCCTGTGTCCTTCCAAGTTTCAGAAACAAATCATTGCAAATCAAACATTCATTCATTTCCTAAGACCTTGTCTCTACTATAGCTGTTCATTTCTTGTTCCCATTTTTCTTTCTTCGTTTTTCTTTTGCTCATACCCTGTTCCACTTGTTTCGTTGTTTTCCACATATAAGCTACTTTTCAAAAACCCAAAAATATCGTCAGTTTTCTGCATTAAATGTATTTTCTTTTCAATCATATACCCATAAAAATCTGAAAAAGCAAAAAAAATCGTTTGAACATTTTTTTTCTTGCTGCTCTGCTTCTGCATTATATTATAACAAGTCTGTTGCTTTTCGTTGTGATCGATCTTGTATAAAAATCTCAAAAGTGTCTTCTTCACTGCTTCTTTTTCTGCATCTTAATTCCTTGGCATTGTTTTCATCTTCTTTTTGTAGATCACCTGATATTCATTCATTGCTTTCTATTTCTCAAACTTGATACTAGGACTCTCTGTTTTACAATCTTGTTCTGCTGTTTCCTTCAAGTTTCAGAAGAAATCATTCCAAATTAAACATTCATTTACTCCTGGTTCTCAGTTTTCAGATCAAACTTGTTTTGCCGTTTTCCACAGACAAACTACTTTTTAAAAAAATAAAAAATTGTCATTTTCCTGCATTAGGTTTGTTGTCTTCTTGTCAATCATATGCCCATAAAAATCTTAAAAAAAAAAATACTCCATTCAAAGGTTTTTCTTCTTCTTCCTCTCAAGCTCACATTTTTTTTTCTTTAAAAAATTGTCGATATCTCGTTTGAACAGAGTCTGTTGTTTTTCATTGTGATCATTGATCAATCCTGTATAAAAGTCTCAAAAAAAAAAAAACATTTGCCTCAGAGATTTGGGAAGTGTGTTCTTCATCAATAGTAAGTGCATCTTGATAGTTAATTACAAGTTTTTATTAATGCTGTGAATTGGATACTTACTCTGTTTCTTCTCAATCAATCACAGAACTTCCTCAGACCTCAAGCTACTAGGAACCAGAACCACAACATCGCGTCTCATCCACTTTTGGTAAAGTGTGTGTATATCTATACGATGTAACTTTACTTCCTTCTTATTGTTTCTCTCTGTATTTGTTTTTCTAACATAGTGGCATGTTTTTTTTTTCCTTTGACGTATTAAACTTCTTAGTGAGGAAGTAGTTGCCATTGCAATTGATCCTTTCTGTTGTTTTGGAGGGATTGTTTATAATAACTATAAACAAACAACTTTCTTTGAAAACAACTGTACTGTCAAATTTTCTTTTTTGTTTTTTGGCTCTTTTTTTTTTTAATTTGTTGAAAGAGGGTAGGATGAGCAATATCTATTAACTAGAAATTAGTCAATACTTGTGACTATAAACGGAGACACCACATTACTAAAAGGATTACAAGTCATCTCCCATTACCCATCACTTTCTTATGACAGGATAAGATTCATTAACGCTGTGCTTGGATTGAGTTGGATTGAGGGAAAAGAGGAGAGGAAAGAAAAATAGGGTAAGAAATTAGAGAAGAAATAGATTTTCCCTTGCTTATATAGAGGAGAAAATAGGAGAAAAAAATGGGGTGAGTCCCATACCCTATTTCTTTCCAAATTTTCACTCTATTTATGGAGAGATTTAAATAAAAAAAATCCCTTCCACTATCTGACCTCTCTGACCCAAAGCTCTCATTTTCTTTCCTTTATGTTTTCTCTTGTTCATCTAAGCAAGATGGATGCTTACATTATCATTCAAATTTTATCTTCTCTTTATTTTCTTTCTTCTCATTTTCTTTCCTTCCAAATTTTCTTTCTTCCCAAGCAGAGGGTAAATGTTAAGTATTCCTTTGATAAAAAGAGACTTGGCGTATTTCTAAAACTATTAATTATTAATTTAAGTAAATTAAAGAAGTGCAAATAATATGGATATTTTAAAAAAAATTATAAATTTTAAAAAATAAAATAAATTAAGATATTATATATATAACTAAATTCAATTAATCAACTACTTCTTGTATTAATGATTGGATTTATTTTTCCTAATACTGTTGAGGTGAATTTGTTTAAGATTTTAAAAAATTATTTTAGTTACTTTTAAGGAAGTGGGAGTTGTTGAATAACCTTGAGCTTGAAGTATATGCTGTAAAGTTTAACCTATCTGAAAAGAGATTTTTTTAACAAAACCCTCGTGTTTAGCGTAAAGATCTTCTGACAACTCCCTCATTTAACTTAAATCACTTTGTTTCTTAATTTTAAACAAAATGGCCTTTAATTTATATATATAGAAGACTATAATTTAATAAAATTTATTGAGGAAGAGTAATTTTAAAAATATCATAAATATGGACATTTTATTTTTGCTAAGTATATGTATCTTTCTATTTGATGTAATCGTATTCAAAGCATTGACGAACACTAAATGTAGGTGCTTTTTTCAATGGGGATTCAAACTTTGGTTCACCACATTTTGAGAAACTAACCCCTTATACCAAACCACTTAAATATGAGATCTTGATTTTGTACTCGCGTGATTGCAGAGAACATCTTTGAGAGAGTTATCCAATTAAGCTCTAATAGAGCTATTTTAGATTTACTATTGATCATACTACCTTTTACTGGTTAAAGGGAAGCAGTTGTATATGATTGTGTAATTTGTGTATGCGTCCCTTTTATGTTTGTTTTGGAGTTAAAATTACCTTTAGAACTGTGACTTCTGTTTATCTAAGTATTAGATTTCGTATCATTTTATTTAGGAAATAAGAATGGAAGTTCTCAGTGCTATTGCTGGAAAAATAGCAGAGTTGACTGTAGTACCCATTGGAAGGCAAGTGGGATATTTATTATTTTACAAAGAAAACTTTAAGGAGCTGAATGATAAAATGGAGGAGTTGGAGGCAAAAAAAGTTCGCATCAAGCATGATGTTGAAGCAGAAAGAAGGAGCGGAAGAGACATTGAAGATGATGTAAAAAGATGGCAAAAGAGAGTTAAAGAGACCTTGCAAGAAGGAAAGAAACTTTGTGAAGGTGAACCTCGTGCAAGTGTACGGTGTTGGAAATGCTCTTTTCCTAATTTGATATCACGACATCAACTTGGAAGAAAAGCAAAGAAAATGGCATTCACCATTGCTGAGCTAGAGCAAAAGAAGTTTGATGGCGGAGTTGGCCATGTTCCTGCTTCTAGCGTAGCAAGCTTAATATTTGTTACTCGAGGTAGTGAAAAGCTTGATTCCAGAAACTCAGCGAAGGAGAAGGTTGTGTTGAGCCTGACCGACCCAAAAGTAAGCAAAGTTGGAATTTATGGGTTGGGTGGTGTGGGAAAGACCACTCTAGCTAAAGAGGTTGCCAAACATGTTAACGATCACAAGCTGTTTGATGTGGTGGCTATGGTAACTATATCCCAAACTTGGGACATTAACAGAGTTCAAGATGAAATTGCATATCAATTAGGCTTCCACCTGGAAGAGGATATCCCAATTGGAAGAGCCGACCTGCTGTGTAAAAGGATAAAAATGGAGAAGAGTATCCTTATCATACTTGATGACTTATGGGAGGAAATTGATTTGGACAAGTTGGGAATTCCTTCTGAGCAAGATCTTAAGGGTTGTAAATTATTGTTGACTTCTAGAAGTTTGGATATTCTACAGAAGAATGAGACTCAAAGGAACTTGGCTCTTCAAACATTGGATGAAGTAGAATCATGGAGTTTGTTTGAAGATATTGTTGGTGATGCTATTAGAGATGATGATTTGAAAAAGATAGCAAGCCAAGTGGTGGAAAGATGTGTAGGTTTGCCTGTTATGATAGTCTCAATTGCAAAGTCATTAAAATATAAAAAGAATATTTATTACTGGAAAGATGTCTTGAACAACTTAAAGAGAGTTGATAATGGAGACATGTATGGAACTGTTTTTTCAGCCTTTGAATTTACTTACAATCGATTGGAAGGTGATGCAATAAAGAAAGTATTCTTGCTTTGTGGTGTGTATGGACCATCCATGTCGGTTAGTAACTTGTTGAAATATGTAATTGGTTTGGGTATTCTGAAATACACAGATACTGTTGAAGATTCAAGAAATCAACTATATAGATTAATTGATGGCTTGAAGGCGTTTTGTTTGTTACTTGAGGATGATTCAACTGAGAGAGATGTAATTAACATGCATGACCTTGTTCGCGAAGTATCTGTTTCAATTGCTCGTAAGAATGAACATGTTTTTGTGTTGAAAAGAAATGATGATAGGATGCAAGATTGGCAGAGCAAGGATTTTCTTAACAAGTGTACCCAGATAATTTTAAAACCATGTTTTTTCCGCGAACTTCCTCAAAAGTTAGACTGCCCCAATTTGAAATTTTTCCTCTTACATAGCGGTGGTATTTGGACTTTGAAAATTCCAGACTCCTTTTTTGAGGGAATGGGAAACCTTGAAGTATTAGAATTGCGAGGTTTGCTAATACCTTCATTGCCTAAATCTCTTGTTTCCTTGACCAAACTTAAAACATTATGTTTGGATCAATGCACTTTGGAACATATGACTAGAATATGTGCCTTGATAGATTTGGAAATTCTTAGTTTCGCCAATTCATCTACGGCGGAGTTCTCGAGTGAAATAGGACAACTGACTCGTCTGAGAATGTTGGATTTGAGCTATTCTAGAATTGAGATCATGCCACCCAACATTTTATCCAAGTTGACTGAAATAGAGGAACTTTATATGAAGAACGCCTCAATTAAGTGGGAGGAGGAAAGTGCAACTAAGCAAAACAAAAATGCTAGTCTTGCTGAGCTAGGGTGTTTGAAAAGTTTGACTGCTTTAGAAATTCAAATTCGTGAGGCTTGGATGTTATCGAGGGACATGATGTTTGACAAGTTAGAGAGATATGAGGTTGTCATTGGAGATAACTGGGGATATCAATGGTCAGAAAATGAAAGGACCTCAAGGTTGCTAAAGCTAAAACTTGACCCTGGCACTCATTTGGAAGATGGGATTAAAACATTGATCGAACGAGCGAACGATTTGTACTTAGATGAAGTCAATGGAATTTCGGACGTGCTTTTCAATTTGAATGGCGAAGGATTTCCTCTACTGAAGTATCTCGAAATCCAAGATAATGGCCAAGTTCAACATATTATCAACACAATGGGAAGGAATGAAACTCAAGTTTTGTTCCCAAAATTGGAGACGTTAATACTTTACAATCTCAATAACTTAGAGAAGATATGCCATGGCCCACTTCCTATTGATTCCTTTCACAAACTCACAGTCATCAAAATCAGAAGTTGTGACAAATTGGTATATCTCTGCTCTTTTGTAATGGCAAAAGCTCTTTCTCAACTTGTTCAGCTTCAAGTTTTTAGATGCAGTTCAATGAAGAGCATTGTGCACATTGAAAATGAGGATTGCGGTATAACTGCGGACGACAAGATTGACTTTCATTCATTGCACTCCTTGAGTCTCTGTCATTTGCCACTCATCCATGATTTTTGCTCAAAGACAACCACGCAAAATTCGTTGAGGACTAATGTTCCCACATCGCTGTTTAATTGCGTTAACATTAAGGTATGCTTCTTTTTTTATTTGCAATTTAAATCGACTGAATCATACGTGACTATCACACTGATCATGTATGATATTTTTTAAAGAAACTTTAGTATATATCTTTTTTTTTAATAATATCAAAATGTTATTAACAATAAAAGGAAGAAATTATATAGTTGCTACATATTTATAGAAGTCGTGTATATCTAGAAGTAGCATATATGTCAAATTATTTATATTTTTTGGATAAATTAATTATATGTGATTTTAATTTTGATAAAATTACTAATATGTACTCCCTCATTAGTTTCTTATTATAAGATTTACTTAACTAATTTGAGCATATTAAAAAAAATTAAGTAAATTAGTTAATTGTAATGATGGTGTGTTAATTTTCTTAAAATATCTCTTCTAATAATGTCTATTTAAACTACTATTGATAGATATACCCTCAGTATGTGTAATTATATAGGGATATATTGGAAAAAAATTATAATTTTACGAGATAAATTAGATTATAGTCTTATATTTAGAAACAAACATAATCCCTAGCCAAATCTTATAATTAGGAACAGTGGAGAAAGTAGGAACAGTAGAGAAAGTATAATGTACAAATTTTTAATAATATACATTATTCACTTGATTGAAATTCTCAACATTTTTGTCATGCTCTTACAAGGGAAAATCATAATTTTGTCCCTAAGATTTGATTGATAAATTCTAGACAAGTCCTAATTAAAGATCCTTGTTGTCAAGTTTTAATACACGTAAAATATTTAAAATAATATTTTAATTTTTTGGTCTATAACCACCTTTGACTGGTAATCAGTTGGCTGGTAGTAGAACGAGTTAGGCATCAAAAAATTATTAGTAATATTTTCATAATAATTAATTTAAATATGATTATTTTAATAATATTTTCGTGTAACAATTTACGAGTCCATCTCCACTATTTACAAGTAAAACTTTATTTAAAGGTCAAGATGGGTACGTTAGACATTTTACATGTCATAGAAATGATGCCCAAATTCTTTTAGACTTATCTGTAATTTCTCAAATTTACGAGACCAAATTGTTAGTGTCTTTCTTAGTTTCTATCAAATTGTTATCTTTCCTTTCTTTTCTTTTTGTTTTTTTTTTGTCTTTATCAAGTTGAAAATAACAATTTTTTCACAGGTTGGTTTTTCGAGTTTGGAGACCCTCCAGTTGAGCTCAATGAATGTGAAAAAAATTTGGGGTGATGATCACCTTTCTACAGCCAATTCTATTCCCAATTTGGCTAAGTTGATTGTTGAGGATTGCATAAGCCTCAAGCATTTATTCTCTTCTTTTATGATTGGAAGTCTTTCAAACTTGAAATACCTGCGAATAAGTAAATGTGAGATGATGGAGGAGATCATTGCTACAGAGGACAAAAACAGCACTGCATCACAAGATCAGGTATTACGATTAGACTTCAAATTATATATGTAACATCAAACATTTGCTCTTGTGTAGTTCCCTTCATTATTATTATTCAAATATATAATGTTGGTTATTTTCAATTTGTATACAGGTTGGATTCTCAAAATTGGAGAGACTGGTAATTAAGGACATGAAAAGCTTGAAGAAAGTGTGGCACTTTGAATTTGAAAGGTTAAAGACTTTGGAGGTGAGCAATTGTGGGAAACTTGCGAATATTTTTCCATCTGATATGCGGGGAACGTTTGGAAGCCTAGAGACATTGATTGTTGACGATTGCATAAGCCTCAAGCATTTATTCTCTTCTTTTATGATTGGAAGTCTTTCAAAACTTAAGCACCTTGAAATAAGTAAATGTGAGATGATGGAGGAGATCATTGCTGCAGAGGGCAGAAACAGCACTACATCACAAGATCAGGTATTACGATTAGACTTCAAATTATATATATATAACATCAAACATTTGCTCTTGTGTAGTTCCGTTCATTGTTATTATTCAAATATATAATACTGGTGATTTTCGATTTGTATCACAGGTTGGATTCTCAAAATTGGAGAGCCTGGTAATTAAAGACATGAAAAGCTTGAAGAAAGTGTGGCACTTTGAATTTGAAAGGTTAAAGACTTTGGAGGTGAGCAATTGTGGGAAACTTGCTAATATTTTTCCATCTGATATGTGGGGAACATTTGGAAGCCTAGAGACATTGATTGTTGACGATTGCATAAGCCTCAAGCATTTATTCTCTTCTTTTATGATTGGAAGTCTTTCAAAACTTAAGCACGTTGAAATAAGTAAATGTGAGATGATGGAGGAGATCATTGCTACAGAGGGCAGAAACAGCACTACATCACAAGATCAGGTATTACGATTAGACTTCAAATTATATATATATAACATCAAACATTTGCTCTTGTGTAGTTCCGTTCATTGTTATTATTCAAATATATAATACTGGTGATTTTTGATTTGTATCACAGGTTGGATTCTCAAAATTGGAGAGCCTGGTAATTAAAGACATGAAAAGCTTGAAGAAAGTGTGGCACTTTGAATTTGAAAGGTTAAAGACTTTGGAGGTGAGCAATTGTGGGAAACTTGCTAATATTTTTCCATCTGATATGTGGGGAACATTTGGAAGCCTAGAGACATTGGAGGTCAGCGATTGTGGTTCAGTGGTAGGGATATTCGAATTAAATGAAGACGAAACAACGATACAAGTCTCACAATTGAAGAAACTCCATCTACTTAGCTTGCCAAAGCTAAAAGAAATTTGGAGTAGAGACGCTCAAGCAAACCTTTGTTTCCATAATTTGCAACTTGTTTTTGTTCAAAACTGTGAGAGCTTGGAATACCTTTTTCCTTTTTCCATTGCTATGCAAGCTATTCAACTTGAAGATATTACCATAAAGTATGCAAGGAGTATGAAACAAATTGTGTCGGAGAAAGAAGGCCCGATGGACAGTCCAGTCAAACTTGAGTTTAATCACTTGACCTCTTTGGTGCTTTGGAATTTATTTGAATTGGAGGGACTTTTTGCTGGAAAGCATAGTGTACTATGTCCATTATTAAGGAAATTAGAGATCCGCCAATGTGGGAAATTGAAGCTCTTCAAGACACACAGTGCAAGTGTCCAAGAAAGAGTTTTTTATGGTACAAGCGGCAAATTGGAAAGCTTAGTGGTACATAAATGTGATTTTTTATCAGATGTGCTTCTGCCTTTACATTTGGTGCAAGCGCTATCCAACTTAAAAGAGCTTCAAGTAAGTGAATGTGATTCATTGGAAGCTGTGTTTGATTTAACCAGCATGGATCCAAAGGAAGTCTTTGTTAAGGAGACCGCCATTCAACTGAAGAGTATTACTCTCTCAAGTCTACCAAAGCTCAAGCACATTTGGAAACAAAACTTGCAAGAAACAACAGAAGGTCATATGCAGCATCATGGTCCAGCATGTTCCATTCAGCAGGTATGATATGAGACTTGCTTCTTAGTTTGCATTCTATATATTCCTCCGGTCCTTATATAGGACATATTTAAATAATTTGATTATATTAAGGAAGTTAGTTAAATTAGTTAATATGAGGTATTTTTTTTAAAATAACCTAATCATTTTCTTTAACTCCCTTACTCCCTCTCTTATTTGATTATTGTTGTACGTTGTTGTAAAAGTTTTAAGATTTAAAGATATAATTTCTTCATTAATTATTCACCTGTCAAGATAATATTACTGATTTACCATAATTGGTCAATGTTTTTTGACATATCTTGTCCGTGTTTGACTTGCCTTAATAGTGTTAACATATATGTAAATACATGGCAGGTACGGCTACCCAATATGGAAACAATAATAATAGAAGGCATGGCAGAGTTGACGACAATATGGCACCCCTTCTTCACTTCAAATTGCTTTGACAACCTTAAGATGATGCAAGTTGCAGAGTGTGAGAAACTTGAAAATATATTTCCATCTTATATGCAACTAGCATTTGCAAGTCTAGAGACATTGAAGGTTAGTGACTGTAACTCGATACAAGTGATATTTGAATTCATCTCAGAAATGGGCAGTGCAGAGGAGACAACACGACTACAGGAATTAACTCTACTTCGGATGTTAAAGTTGAAACAAATTTGGAGCAGAGATCCTCAAGCAAAGCTTCGTTTCCATAATTTGAACCATGTGTATGTTGAAGAGTGTGAGAACTTAGAGTACCTATTTCCGTTCTCCATTGCAATGCATGAGATTCAACTTAAAGATATTACCATAAAGTATGCAAGAAGTATGAAACAAATTGTGTCACAGAAAGAAGGCCCCATGGACAGTCCAGTCAAAATTGAGTTTAATCACTTGACATCTTTGGTGCTTTGGGATTTATTTGAATTAGAGGGACTTTTTGCTGGAAAGCATAGTGTACTATGTCCATTATTAAAGAAATTAGATATCCGCGGATGTGTGAAACTGAAGCTCTTCAAGACACAAAGTACAAGTGGCCAAGAAAGAGTTTTTGATAGTAAACTCCAAATCTCAGTGCCGCGGCCTCTTTTCACACTTGAAGAGGTATAGGAATGATTATGAAAAGAAGCTTAATTTATTCAGACACCATAAATATCTCAATGCATGCATTGTTTCTTAATAATTTTCTATATTCAAAAAAATTAATCAGATTTGATTATGCGTTCTATTCACTACTTAGCTTGCTTCTTGCCTTACTAATTTTATTGGTTATGTTGCTCTGGACAAAATATTTTATCAACACTTTCTGTCTATGCATTCTATATATAGGTGATTTGCAACTTGGAGATGTTGACTTTAAATAGTGAGGATGCAAGCATGATATTACAAGGGCAATTTTCAGGGAAACACTTCAGCAAACTCAAAATACTTCTTTTGTCACATTTTGAAGATGACAATGCTACTTTTCCCTATTGGTTTCTCCAAAACATAACCACTCTCAATGAGCTACTTGTTGAATGGAGCTCTTTCAAGGAGATATTCCAAGACAAAGGAAAATTTAAGATCGGAACACGAATTAAAACATTGACACTCCATCAATTGAATGATCTCCAACATATATGTAAAGAAGGATTTCAAGTAGACCCAGTTCTTGAGAATCTTGAATTTTTATATACGTGTCAATGTTCCAAGTTGAAACACTTCGTCCCTTCCTCGGTAACTTTTAGTCACTTGACATATTTGGAGGTGGGAGAATGCAACGGATTGATTCACTTAATTACCTCATCAACCGCAAGAAGTCTGGTCAAATTACGAACAATGATAATAATGAAGTGCAATTCGCTTGAGCAAGTTGTGGCAGATGAGAGGGAGGGGTCTGAAGATGAAATTGCATTCAGCAGCTTAGAAATTTTGGAGCTTCAGTGTTTGCCAACGATAGAGAGGTTTTGCTCTTGCAGTTGCTTCTTAAACCTTCCATTGTTAGAGGAAGTTGTTGTTAAGGAATGTCCAAGAATGAAGATCTTCTCTGGCAGAGGCGCAAGCACACCAAAGCTTCAAAAGATATCGTCAAAAGAAGATGAAGAAGTGTATTGGGAAGGTGATCTAACTAGGACTCTAGACAAGATGTTCGAGGATAAGGTATGTTTGACTTGATTAAAAACTTTCCTATATGAATAAGAGAAAAAATATTCTTTTTTTATAAAATAAAATTATTTTCCCCTAACATATATGTGATGAGAAAATGCTATAAACAAGCTATCAGAAAAGCTGATTGTTTATGTGAAAAGAAAAATCATTGTGGGAATATCTTTAGTTTTTATTGTAACTATTTTTTCTGATTGTATAGCTTTTATTGGCATTTAATATTATTCTTTTCTCCTTGGGGTATATGTTTAGATGTATCTTATGTTTTAGGTCAATGAGAAATAGAAAGAAATTGTGTTTGTAGTAAAAGCATTAACAAAGTGAAGATGAGCTTGTATTTAGTTTAGCATTTGCCATTTTTGTGCTTCTTTGTTTCTGCCATAATTTTGTTACATTTTGTTCTAACAAAAGAATCAGTTAATGCTTTGGCTTAATTTGGTTCGATACCCTTATTGTGTCTTCACTTACCTTGATATTCGTTTGCCCAGGTGGCATTTAGGAGATTCAGATATCTGGAGCTATCAAAATATCCAGAATTGAAAGAACCATGGTATGGTCAAGATGGACAGAAAATATTCTGCAATTTGAAACATCTGGTGGTGCATAAGTGTACATTTTTGACCAACACAATTTTTACATCAAATTTACTACAATTGTTATATTCATTGGAGGAACTACAAGTAACAGAGTGTGATTCAATAGAAGCAGTGTTTGATGTGAAAGTCTTTGATGACAAAGAAATGCCTCGAAAGGAAGCTAGTCGTTTGAAAAAGTTAACTCTCTCAGCTCTTCCAAATCTAAAATACATATGGAGCATTGACCTTCCAAGAGCGCTCAGTCTTGAAAATTTGCAAGTTGTAGAAGTTGATGAATGCAAAAGCTTGAAATACGTGTTTTCACCATCACTGTGCCTAGACTTGAGGCAGCTTGAAGAGCTATACATTGAGTCTTGTGGTGTTGAGGAAATTGTTTCAATTGAGGAAGGATTAGAGGAACTCAAGTTTGATTTTCCTCGATTAACAATCTTGAATCTATTGAATTTGAAGCAGCTCACTAATTTCTATCCAAAAAGATATACTATAGAGTGTCCTTCATTGAAGGCATTGAATGTTCGTGGATGTGAAGAATTGCAAATATTTGCATTTGATCATTTGAATTCCCAACCTCTTGGGGAGGGTGACATTCAGTTACAAACTAAACAAGCTTTGTTTTATATTGAAAAGGTGCGCATCTTTTTTTCATTTATTTAATCTATATGTCTTTAATATGTGCAATTATAATTATAAATTAGATTGGGAAAAAATTATAATTTTACCAGATAAATTAGATTATGGTCTTATATTTAGGAACAACCATAATCCCCATCCAAATCTTATAATTAGGAACCGTGTTATAATGTACAAATTTTTAATAATATACATTATTCACTTGATTGAAATTCTCAACATTTTTGTCATGCTCTTACAAGTTTGTTGTGTATTTTTTTAGGGAAAATTATAATTTTGTCCCTGAGATTTGATTGATAAATTCTAGACAAGTCATAGTTAAAGATCCTTGTTGTCATATTTTAACATACGTAAAATATTTAAAATGATATTTTAAATTTCTTGTCTATGACCACCTTTGACTGTTAATCAGTTGGCTGGTAGTATAACGAGTTAGGCATCAAAAAATTATTATTAATATTTTCATAATAAGTAATTTAAATTTCTTGTAACAATTTACAAGTCCATCTCCACTATTTACAAGTAAAACTTTATTTAAAGGTCAAGATGGGTAAGTTAGACATTTTACATGTCATAGAAATGATGCGCAAATTCTTTGAGACTTATCTGTAATTTCTCAAATTTACGAGACCAAATTGTTAGTGTCTTTCTTAGTTTCTATCAAATTGTCATCTTTCCTTTCTTTTCTTTTCTTTTTTTTTTTGTATTTATCAAGTTGAAAATAACAATTTTTTCACAGGCTAGTTTTTCGAGTTTGGAGACCCTCCAGTTGAGCTCAATGAATGTGAAAAAAATTTGGGGTGATGATCACCTTTCTACAGCCAATTCTATTCCCAATTTGGCTAAGTTGATTGTTGAGGATTGCATTAGCCTCAAGCATTTATTCTCTTCTTTAATGATTGGAAGTCTTTCAAAATTGAAATACCTTGAAATAAGTAAATGTGAGATGATGGAGGAGATCATTGCTACAGAGGACAAAAAGAGCACTGCATCACAAGATCAGGTATTACGATTAGACTTCAAATTATATATATAACATCAAACATTTGCTCTTGTGTAGTTCCCTCCATTATTATTATTCAAATATATAAGGTTGGTTATTTTTTATTTGTATGACAGGTTGGATTCTCGAAATTGGAGAGCCTGGTAATTAAAGACATGAAAAGCTTGAAGAAAGTGTGGCACGTTGAATTTGAAAGGTTAAAGACTTTGGAGGTGCGCAATTGTGGGAAACTTGCGAATACTTTTCCATCTAATATGCGGGGAACGTTTGGAAGCCTAGAGACATTGGAGATCAGCGATTGTGGTTCAGTGGAAGGGATATTCGAATTAAATGAAGACGAAACAACGACACAAGTCTCACAATTGAAGAAACTCCATCTACTTGGCTTGCCAAAGCTAAAAGAAATTTGGAGTAGAGATGCTCAAGCAAAGCTTTGCTTCCCTAATTTGCAATTTGTGTTTGTTCAAAACTGTGAGAGCTTGGAATACCTTTTTCCTTTTTCCATTGCTATGCAAGCTATTCAACTTGAAGATATTACCATAAAGTATGCAAGGAGTATGAAACAAATTGTGTCGGAGAAAGAAGGCCCGGTGGACAGTCCAGTCAAACTTGAGTTTAATCACTTGACATCTTTGGTGCTTTGGGATTTATTTGAATTAGAGGGACTTTTTGCTGGAAAGCATAGTGTACTATGTCCATTATTAAAGAAATTAGATATCCGCGGATGTGTGAAACTGAAGCTCTTCAAGACACAAAGTACAAGTGGCCAAGAAAGAGTTTTTGATAGTAAACTCCAAATCTCAGTGTCGCGGCCTCTTTTCACACTTGAAGAGGTATAGGAATGATTATGAAAAGAAGCTTAATTTATTCAGACACCATAAATATCTCAATGCATGCATTGTTTCTTAATAATTTTCTATATTCAAAAAAATTAATCAGATTTGATTATGCGTTATTCACTACTTAGCTTGCTTCTTGCCTTACTAATTGTATTGGTTATGTTGCTCTGGACAAAATATTTTATCAACACTTTCTGTCTATGCATTCTATATATAGGTGATTTGCAACTTGGAGATGTTGACTTTAAATAGTGAGGATGCAAGCATGATATTACAAGGGCAATTTTCAGGGAAACACTTCAGCAAACTCAAAATACTTCTTTTGTCACATTTTGAAGATGACAATGCTACTTTTCCCTATTGGTTTCTCCAAAACATAACCACTCTCAATGAGCTACTTGTTGAATGGAGCTCTTTCAAGGAGATATTCCAAGACAAAGGAAAATTTAAGATCGGAACACGAATTAAAACATTGGCACTCCATCACTTGAATGATCTCCAACATATATGTAAAGAAGGATTTCAAGTAGACCCAGTTCTTGAGAATCTTGAATTTTTATATACGTGTCAATGTTCCAAGTTGAAACACTTAGTCCCTTCCTCGGTAACTTTTAGTCACTTGACACATTTGGAGGTGGGAGAATGCAACGGATTGATTCACTTAATTACCTCATCAACCGCAAGAAGTCTGGTCAAATTACGAACAATGATAATAATGAAGTGCAATTCGCTTGAGCAAGTTGTGGCAGATGAGAGGGAGGGGTCTGAAGATGAAATTGCATTCAGCAGCTTAGAAATTTTGGAGCTTCAGTGTTTGCCAACGATAGAGAGGTTTTGCTCTTGCAGTTGCTTCTTAAACCTTCCATTGTTAGAGGAAGTTGTTGTTAAGGAATGTCCAAGAATGAAGATCTTCTCTGGCAGAGGCGCAAGCACACCAAAGCTTCAAAAGATATCGTCAAAAGAAGATGAAGAAGTGTATTGGGAAGGTGATCTAACTAGGACTCTAGACAAGATGTTCGAGGATAAGGTATGTTTGACTTGATTAAAAACTTTCCTATATGAATAAGAGAAAAAATATTCTTTTTTTATAAAATAAAATTATTTTCCCCTAACATATATGTGATGAGAAAATGCTATAAACAAGCTATCAGAAAAGCTGATTGTTTATGTGAAAAGAAAAATCATTGTGGGAATATCTTTAGTTTTTATTGTAACTATTTTTTCTGATTGTATAGCTTTTATTGGCATTTAATATTATTCTTTTCTCCTTGGGGTATATGTTTAGATGTATCTTATGTTTTAGGTCAATGAGAAATAGAAAGAAATTGTGTTTGTAGTAAAAGCATTAACAAAGTGAAGATGAGCTTGTATTTAGTTTAGCATTTGCCATTTTTGTGCTTCTTTGTTTCTGCCATAATTTTGTTACATTTTGTTCTAACAAAAGAATCAGTTAATGCTTTGGCTTAATTTGGTTCGATACCCTTATTGTGTCTTCACTTACCTTGATATTCGTTTGCCCAGGTGGCATTTAGGAGATTCAGATATCTGGAGCTATCAAAATATCCAGAATTGAAAGAACCATGGTATGGTCAAGATGGACAGAAAATATTCTGCAATTTGAAACATCTGGTGGTGCATAAGTGTACATTTTTGACCAACACAATTTTTACATCAAATTTACTACAATTGTTATATTCATTGGAGGAACTACAAGTAACAGAGTGTGATTCAATAGAAGCAGTGTTTGATGTGAAAGTCTTTGATGACAAAGAAATGCCTCGAAAGGAAGCTAGTCGTTTGAAAAAGTTAACTCTCTCAGCTCTTCCAAATCTAAAATACATATGGAGCATTGACCTTCCAAGAGCGCTCAGTCTTGAAAATTTGCAAGTTGTAGAAGTTGATGAATGCAAAAGCTTGAAATACGTGTTTTCACCATCACTGTGCCTAGACTTGAGGCAGCTTGAAGAGCTATACATTGAGTCTTGTGGTGTTGAGGAAATTGTTTCAATTGAGGAAGGATTAGAGGAACTCAAGTTTGATTTTCCTCGATTAACAATCTTGAATCTATTGAATTTGAAGCAGCTCACTAATTTCTATCCAAAAAGATATACTATAGAGTGTCCTTCATTGAAGGCATTGAATGTTCGTGGATGTGAAGAATTGCAAATATTTGCATTTGATCATTTGAATTCCCAACCTCTTGGGGAGGGTGACATTCAGTTACAAACTAAACAAGCTTTGTTTTATATTGAAAAGGTGCGCATCTTTTTTTCATTTATTTAATCTATATGTCTTTAATATGTGCAATTATAATTATAAATTAGATTGGGAAAAAATTATAATTTTACCAGATAAATTAGATTATGGTCTTATATTTAGGAACAACCATAATCCCCATCCAAATCTTATAATTAGGAACCGTGTTATAATGTACAAATTTTTAATAATATACATTATTCACTTGATTGAAATTCTCAACATTTTTGTCATGCTCTTACAAGTTTGTTGTGTATTTTTTTAGGGAAAATCATAATTTTGTCCCTGAGATTTGATTGATAAATTCTAGACAAGTCATAGTTAAAGATCCTTGTTGTCATATTTTAACATACGTAAAATATTTAAAATGATATTTTAAATTTCTTGTCTATGACCACCTTTGACTGTTAATCTGTTACGACCCAAAATTTGGACCGTGACCGGCACAGAATATGAATGATTTCATACTCCGAAAGCCTAAAACCTTAAGTAAAACGTTTAGACCCATAAACCAGATTTGTATTTCATAATTCAAAACAAGTCTTGTGTAGGAATCTCGGTAGGATCGTCGATGGATAGTCGACCTCCCGATGACCCTACAACAGACTAGCAACATTCAAGTTTTTTTCTAAAATCAACATAATATTTTCTAAGGTCAATGTGGAGCTTCACCCTTTTCACAGTAATACAAGATCTTAGAAAAAGCAAATTACATCAAAAGTATTAAACGGCGCTTCGGATCGACAACGGGCTCGTTACTGCTCAGCGGGAAGATTTGGGCCACCTGCACTATCTGAAGCCAAAAATCTACTCGTGAATAACGTCCCAAAAACATGATTAAGATAATGCAAAAATCAATAATGTATCATCATGCTAACAATGTATTTCATAATATTTCGTAATTTGATGCAAGCCTTTCTATAACACATTTATATTTCAGGAAAACCACAATCCTTTCAAAAACCATAATCTTTCCGTGGGACTTCAACAGAACAAAAGCAGGCGTGGACACACAGTCCACGAGGGTAAATAACCAATCTAGCATCTCAAGGCCACTAGCCCTCGCGAGTATGAGACTCACGTAATAATCTGGTGGCTCGAGGCCACAATCCGTCGCGAGTACGAGACCCACGTATATCCGTCGCGAGTATGAAACCCACGTATATCCGTCGAGCTCGGGTAACCAAGGTGCACCAAGGACTAACAGTACTGCTGTCAGCAACCAGTGTTCTGTATGCCATCCTAAAATATTTCCATCATGCATGGGGTTTATTTCACATGAAATAATCTTAATCATTTCAATGCCATAACCATTTGGTAAAACCTCTTTGTATTTCAAAACCCCAGCATGTATATTTAAAATCAAATTACTGTAAAATCATACAAAATTCGCATAAGAATATATTTCATGAATAACATTAGTTCAATGCAACTTTTGCCAAACTCTTTTCAAAAGCTTATTCATCCATTTTCATACATAATCATAATTCTTTTGTAAACCAATCGAAAGAAAATCATTTCTAACGATTTAAACCATACTTTCATAAAATTTGCTTTTCGAAATCCATATTTGAAATTCATCATTTGAAATGACAATGCATTTGAAAATATAAAATTTAGGGAACGTTATTCACTCACCTGCTACGCTCCTAAACAGCTACTCTTTTCAGCTCAACCACTTTGATTACTATCACTTCTCAACCCTCTGACATTCCAACATAACATGTTAACCCTCTAGGTATACTCTTAACGGCAATCAATCATACTAAATTTACTATCAATCAGAGACATCGCCATGGCCACGATTAAGTTGATTAAAACATTAATTCATTTCCAATAAATCCTTAAACATGATCTTTACACATATCTGAAACCTTCCACATTCAACCATTTAACATTTCAAAATCTCTATCGGCTTCCAAGTCCTTTCATTTATCATAACACTCTGGACCACAACAATTTTGTCAACACAGCAGTACATACCCACGAATGTGTATAAAAAAAAATAAATAAATGATCAGGCCTTATATTCTATATCTGCTTCCTTCCTGACATCACCCCCAAGCATATAAATTCCCAACACATGTATCCACAGCAACCTTAGCAACACAGGCATAAGAACATTCATATACATTTTCTCAGTCCCCCCTTATAACTGTCAACTATCGCCACCGCACACACATATCTATATATATTTATCTCCACAGCCTAATAAACATAATGCATATATACAATCGTTTCCAACATCAACATAAATCATTTCTTGGGACAGCGACCTTGACAGAACAATGGCTTAACATATTCATACACAATGCACCAAATAAGCCCCGCATACAACTATCAAACCAAACCAGTGACCATCATCACCGACGGCACACATAACTCTGTTTCCTATAATACCACAAAACACATACCTATCGGCCGCCAGAAGGAGTTCTCAGCCAACACAGCAGGGAGATGAATGGCTCAGTACACAGAAGTTGGAACCCACCTGCGGCCATTGCAACCAATTACAGAGTTCAACCTCTCTGTGACTCGGGAACAGGGGAGTACGGGGATGAAGGCATCCAGACGAGAAATGATAAATGGGGGAGAAGTTAGAGTGCACTTACCTCTAATTCATCCAATTCCCGCGCAGAAACAGGGAAGGATATCTGGGACTGTAGCGACTACAGTACCAGTTCCACGCAGAGCAGCGACGACGGCCACACACACAGCGACCCAGCACTCAAACTCTAGAACGAGAAACCCCACAACGGTCGCTGCAGCACCTCGCTACCTCATCCACTTCTCCTCCCCTTTGGCTTCCCTGCTCGCAGCACTTAAAGAAGAGTAGAAATCATGCGATGCGTCGCTTCCGGGACGACAGCACAGCAGAGGAGATTGACAACACACTGCGACGACTGATCACACGCAAGGCTAGCCGAAAGCTTCCAACCTGCTCGCTGTTTCCCCGCCTGCGTCCCGCCGAAATCAGAGATCTGAAGGGAGAGGGGTACGGTGCAGAGGAAAAAGAAGGGGAGGGCAAAATAGTAATTTCGCATGCTGAAAAAAAAAATAAACCTCACCCCGCAGCAGCTGAGACTCGAACGCAGCACCTCAGAGACAGCTCCCGCGTCTTCAGCCACTCAGCTGCCCACGACCTTCTGAAAAGAATTGCAAGATCTACTATATATTCGCTTGTTGAATAAATTTATCTAATAAATTTTTGAAGCCATAACATAATCAGTTGGCTGGTAGTATAACGAGTTAGGCATCAAAAAATTATTATTAATATTTTCATAATAAGTAATTTAAATTTCTTGTAACAATTTACAAGTCCATCTCCACTATTTACAAGTAAAACTTTATTTAAAGGTCAAGATGGGTAAGTTAGACATTTTACATGTCATAGAAATGATGCGCAAATTCTTTGAGACTTATCTGTAATTTCTCAAATTTACGAGACCAAATTGTTAGTGTCTTTCTTAGTTTCTATCAAATTGTCATCTTTCCTTTCTTTTCTTTTCTTTTCTTTTTTTTTTTTGTATTTATCAAGTTGAAAATAACAATTTTTTCACAGGCTAGTTTTTCGAGTTTGGAGACCCTCCAGTTGAGCTCAATGAATGTGAAAAAAATTTGGGGTGATGATCACCTTTCTACAGCCAATTCTATTCCCAATTTGGCTAAGTTGATTGTTGAGGATTGCATTAGCCTCAAGCATTTATTCTCTTCTTTAATGATTGGAAGTCTTTCAAAATTGAAATACCTTGAAATAAGTAAATGTGAGATGATGGAGGAGATCATTGCTACAGAGGACAAAAAGAGCACTGCATCACAAGATCAGGTATTACGATTAGACTTCAAATTATATATATAACATCAAACATTTGCTCTTGTGTAGTTCCCTCCATTATTATTATTCAAATATATAAGGTTGGTTATTTTTTATTTGTATGACAGGTTGGATTCTCGAAATTGGAGAGCCTGGTAATTAAAGACATGAAAAGCTTGAAGAAAGTGTGGCACGTTGAATTTGAAAGGTTAAAGACTTTGGAGGTGCGCAATTGTGGGAAACTTGCGAATACTTTTCCATCTGATATGCGGGGAACGTTTGGAAGCCTAGAGACATTGGAGATCAGCGATTGTGGTTCAGTGGAAGGGATATTCGAATTAAATGAAGACGAAACAACGACACAAGTCTCACAATTGAAGAAACTCCATCTACTTGGCTTGCCAAAGCTAAAAGAAATTTGGAGTAGAGATGCTCAAGCAAAGCTTTGCTTCCCTAATTTGCAATTTGTGTTTGTTCAAAACTGTGAGAGCTTGGAATACCTTTTTCCTTTTTCCATTGTTATGCAAGCTATTCAACTTGAAGATATTACCATAAAGTATGCAAGGAGTATGAAACAAATTGTGTCGGAGAAAGAAGGCCCGGTGGACAGTCCAGTCAAACTTGAGTTTAATCACTTGACCTCTTTGGTGCTTTGGAATTTATTTGAATTGGAGGGACTTTTTGCTGGAAATCATAGTGTACTATGTCCATTATTAAAGAAATTAGATATCCGCGGATGTGTGAAACTGAAGCTCTTCAAGACACAAAGTACAAGTGGCCAAGAAAGAGTTTTTGATAGTAAACTCCAAATCTCAGTGCCGCGGCCTCTTTTCACACTTGAAGAGGTATAGGAATGATTATGAAAAGAAGCTTAATTTATTCAGACACCATAAATATCTCAATGCATGCATTGTTTCTTAATAATTTTCTATATTCAAAAAAATTAATCAGATTTGATTATGCGTTCTATTCACTACTTAGCTTGCTTCTTGCCTTACTAATTGTATTGGTTATGTTGCTCTGGACAAAATATTTTATCAACACTTTCTGTCTATGCATTCTATATATAGGTGATTTGCAACTTGGAGATGTTGACTTTAAATAGTGAGGATGCAAGCATGATATTACAAGGGCAATTTTCAGGGAAACACTTCAGCAAACTCAAAATACTTCTTTTGGCACATTTTGAAGATGACAATGCTACTTTTCCCTATTGGTTTCTCCAAAACATAACCACTCTCAATGAGCTACTTGTTGAATGGAGCTCTTTCAAGGAGATATTCCAAGACAAAGGAAAATTTAAGATCGGAACACGAATTAAAACATTGACACTCCATCACTTGAATGATCTCCAACATATATGTAAAGAAGGATTTCAAGTAGACCCAGTTCTTGAGAATCTTGAATTTTTATATACGTGTCAATGTTCCAAGTTGAAACACTTAGTCCCTTCCTCGGTAACTTTTAGTCACTTGACACATTTGGAGGTGGGAGAATGCAACGGATTGATTCACTTAATTACCTCATCAACCGCAAGAAGTCTGGTCAAATTACGAAAAATGATAATAATGAAGTGCAATTCGCTTGAGCAAGTTGTGGCAGATGAGAGGGAGGGGTCTGAAGATGAAATTGCATTCAGCAGCTTAGAAATTTTGGAGCTTCAGTGTTTGCCAACGATAGAGAGGTTTTGCTCTTGCAGTTGCTTCTTAAACCTTCCATTGTTAGAGGAAGTTGTTGTTAAGGAATGTCCAAGAATGAAGATCTTCTCTGGCAGAGGCGCAAGCACACCAAAGCTTCAAAAGATATCGTCAAAAGAAGATGAAGAAGTGTATTGGGAAGGTGATCTAACTAGGACTCTAGACAAGATGTTCGAGGATAAGGTATGTTTGACTTGATTAAAAACTTTCCTATATGAATAAGAGAAAAAATATTCTTTTTTTATAAAATAAAATTATTTTCCCCTAACATATATGTGATGAGAAAATGCTATAAACAAGCTATCAGAAAAGCTGATTGTTTATGTGAAAAGAAAAATCATTGTGGGAATATCTTTAGTTTTTATTGTAACTATTTTTTCTGATTGTATAGCTTTTATTGGCATTTAATATTATTCTTTTCTCCTTGGGGTATATGTTTAGATGTATCTTATGTTTTAGGTCAATGAGAAATAGAAAGAAATTGTGTTTGTAGTAAAAGCATTAACAAAGTGAAGATGAGCTTGTATTTAGTTTAGCATTTGCCATTTTTGTGCTTCTTTGTTTCTGTCATAATTTTGTTACATTTTGTTCTAACAAAAGAATCAGTTAATGCTTTGGCTTAATTTGGTTCGATACCCTTATTGTGTCTTCACTTACCTTGATATTCGTTTGCCCAGGTGGCATTTAGGAGATTCAGATATCTGGAGCTATCAAAATATCCAGAATTGAAAGAACCATGGTATGGTCAAGATGGACAGAAAATATTCTGCAATTTGAAACATCTGGTGGTGCATAAGTGTACATTTTTGACCAACACAATTTTTACATCAAATTTACTACAATTGTTATATTCATTGGAGGAACTACAAGTAACAGAGTGTGATTCAATAGAAGCAGTGTTTGATGTGAAAGTCTTTGATGACAAAGAAATGCCTCGAAAGGAAGCTAGTCGTTTGAAAAAGTTAACTCTCTCAGCTCTTCCAAATCTAAAATACATATGGAGCATTGACCTTCCAAGAGCGCTCAGTCTTGAAAATTTGCAAGTTGTAGAAGTTGATGAATGCAAAAGCTTGAAATACGTGTTTTCACCATCACTGTGCCTAGACTTGAGGCAGCTTGAAGAGCTATACATTGAGTCTTGTGGTGTTGAGGAAATTGTTTCAATTGAGGAAGGATTAGAGGAACTCAAGTTTGATTTTCCTCGATTAACAATCTTGAATCTATTGAATTTGAAGCAGCTCACTAATTTCTATCCAAAAAGATATACTATAGAGTGTCCTTCATTGAAGGCATTGAATGTTCGTGGATGTGAAGAATTGCAAATATTTGCATTTGATCATTTGAATTCCCAACCTCTTGGGGAGGGTGACATTCAGTTACAAACTAAACAAGCTTTGTTTTATATTGAAAAGGTGCGCATCTTTTTTTCATTTATTTAATCTATATGTCTTTAATTTCATTCTTTCTAAACAAAAAGATGCATGGTTGATGGAAATTATAATTATATATGTGGTTTGTAAAAATATAAGAAAATGTCTTATCTTAACTTGTTTAGTTGATAATATGATGAAAGAAATAAAGTATATGTTGTCTTTTCAGGTGTCCCAACAATTGGAGGAATTGCCATTAAATGAAAATGACGCTATAAGAATATTGAAGGGCAAATATGAGAAAATTCTCTTTCAGAGCATCGAAATGCTTCGTTTGCAATATTTTCAAGAAACTCCAATGAAGTTTTTAAATGATTTGATCCAAATATTCCCAGTTATAACCGAGCTTCAAGTGCGTTGTAGTTTTTTCAAAACACTCTTTCCTTCAGAAGAAATTGGTTGTTCTAGTATTGAAAGCCCCACCCAAATTAAAACATTGTGGCTATTTCAATTGGAGCAGCTTGAGCATATATGGAGTGATGATGTCTCAGCATCACATGCGCTAGTTCAAAACCTTGAAAGTCTGATGATAAGGGAATGTTCTAGGATAATAAGACTGGCACCACCTTCTGTATCTTTCAAAAATTTAACTTCCTTGGAAGTGAATGATTGCAATGGGCTTGTGTACTTCATGACATCTTGCACTGCTAAAAGTCTTACCCACCTTACAAGCTTAGAAGTTAGCAATTGTGGGATGCTAGAGGAGGTTGTGAAGACGGATGAAGGTGAATCAAAAGAAGAGCTCACATTTGAAAGCTTGAAGTATTTGGAACTAACTTGTTTACCAGTCTTCAAAAGCTTTTGTTATGGAGAACACACCTTCATATTCCCATCTTTGGTGACATTCAAAGCGATAGGATGCCACAAAATGCAAAATTTTTCATATGGAGTCATCATTGCCCCATTTTTGAAATTAGTGGAAGTGGAAAATGGAAAGAAACATTGGAAAGAGGACCTTAACACCACTATCAAGCATTTGTTTATACACAAGGTACGTAAGCTAAAAACTAAATTCTTTGATGATTGACACTCCTTTGATATTCATCTTTTTCGTGTCTGCGTTTCAACCTCCATCTAGAAAATCTAAAGAACAAAACCTAGACAAATATTAAATCTAAATTGTAGTGCTGTCAAGATATAATGTTTTGTGTTCCTACCGTAATCAGTCAATTCAAGAAAAGGAATCTTCAAGTGATATTACAAAAAGTAATCAAACTCATCAAATGAGTGCAAGCATTACCGGAGCATCAAACTCCGAGGAGCAAGTAGGACAAACAAAGCCTGATCAAATTGAAGATATTGGGAATCAAGAAACAGATAAACTTCCAAGTCAATCTTATGATAGAGAGCAGGATGAGGAAACCTCGTCAGGCATTGAGAGGCCTCTGACTCAGGTTACTCAAAATGCCTCCAGCCCTTCTACAAATCAACATACAGGTATTTAGATTATCTTGCATTCTTCAATTTGCCATAAATAATAAGATATTTCTTTAACTTGGTGTTTATTTCTTTCACAGGTTTGAGTGTCTTAGGTATTCATCACTATCCTTTATAATATTTAGTGACTGATTCCTTCTGTTCAATAGAATGCTTACACTTTGTTATCATATTCACTGGCTTGCTAAATGTTCTTTCAATTCTGATTTTATAATCAGAAATCATCCAAAAATAACTGACATGACCAGAGCTAAGTCTTACAACTACTCAAATCATGCTAAGTCTTACAAAAGCTGATGTAGGTTTTGACCTTGTCACAGCACTCTTATTTTTATTTATTTGAAAGAAAGGCAAGTCATTATATTTTGAAAAAAATACGTTTCATTCTTCATTTGTTTATTTAGCTATTTGGATTCAAAGAATGTATGAAACCACTGAAAGGAGCTTTGTTTTGGTTGCTCGAAATAAAGATCCGTGTTTTAATTAATTAATGATTCTAATATGCTATTATGGGAATTGAAAACTGCTAGAAGATTCACAAGACTCAAAGACTCAATCTAGCAAGAACCTATTCAAGCAAGGCACAACTATCAACGATGAAGAAAGTAATGTTCAATCTAGCACGAAAGTAACAATAAAGAATCCGTCCATTATAGTACTTGGCTTATGAATTTTTTCTGACTTTCTTTATGTGAACTGAAATAGATTAGAGGAATCACAAGACTTATAAATTCATGCAATTGAAAATATGATCATCCAGACCACAACACCCATACTGATGGCAACGAAGAAAGTAATGCTAGTGTTTTTTTATTATTATTAAAAATAACGTTCAACAATTGATATTTACTGTGAGTAAAGTGAGATATATGGAAGACATGGATTCAAAATATCATCACTCTGCTTTGATACTTCCATAACCTTTTTTCTTGTATAGAAAGTTCAGCACATTGTTATTGCACTGATCATAGGCTTAATTTATTTATTTGGAGATCTTACTTGCTATTATGAGAAATAAAATCAACTACAGAAGAACCACTGACTTCAAAATTTCCATTTGGTGAGAATTTGCATTTCTGGATCCATGGGCTGATCTTCTTGTAGTACTCATACGCTTAATTAATATTTCTAGCTTATTATCATGTGATAAATCTTTTGAAACAATCATCTGCCTTGGAAACTTGGCCTCATGAAAATTAGTTCTCCATAACCTTCTGTTATTCCAACTCAAATATACCAGAGAAGAAGGCCTCAAATGACTTCTTGTCTTTCAACTTTTGGAAACTTTTTTTTTTCATTTTCTTTACAATATCTTGTGTCGTTTTGTTCACTAAGTATTTTCTAAACTTATTTTTTTTGGATTTTTGACTCCAGAGGTGAATGAAACTATTGAGAATGCCTTAATTCAAACTGCAGCGGAAGCACAGAGACCAACTGGAGCACATGACATAGGTTTTAATCTTGTTTTGATAGATCTTTAATCTAATACTCCTGCTTAATTAATTAATGATTTTGACTTTCTATCATGTTAAATTAAATTTTCTAGCAGGATCACATGAGTCAAAAACTCCTCCCAGGGAGAATTTGTTCAACCAACCCAAAACCTTTGTAACTAGTGAGGAAAAAGAAAGTAATGGATTCATTTCTCTTTAGAAGGAAGTAATTTACTTTTATTTTGAAAAAATCTCTTGTCTCATAATTCTTCTATTATTTTTTTAGTTACTGGAACTCAAGGGATTCATGACACAATGGACAAACCCTTGATTCAAGCTGATCAAGATGTAGAGAAACTTGCCACAACACAAAACACAGGTTGTTGTCCTGGTTTGTGTATTTTTGTTTGTTTTGGGTTGTATTCTTTGGATGAACTAATAAGTATCATTGTCTTAATAAAAATACAACAGAAGAATCACACGACTCGTATATTGACACTCAAAAGATATGCGACACCATGAAAAAGCCTTCAATTTCAACTGCTCAAAATGTACCAGACTCGACTATTATTCCTGAAGCAGGTATTGATTTTATTTTGCTAGCTCCAATCAATTTGACATAAATTGATTTCCGTGAAACTTTTCTTTTTTCATTTTTTTCAAAACTTGACTCAACCTAGCTTTTTTATGTTTGTTTGTGGATTCAGCAATTGATCCATCAACTTCACAACCTCCAGAACATATGATTACTTCAATGCAGGAATCAAACATTCATAGAAACTACATGGGAATGATTGACATTCCTGAACAGAACATGCCATATTTGGAGGCTGGGGTGAAGCGGCATCCTCAAGTGCTTGACTGGCTCAACACAGAACAACTAAGAGTGCTTGCTTCCTCCTCCTTTTCCTTATTCGCTGAAGTAACTCGAATTTTGAGGACCACTCGAAGAGGCCACTTGACAGAAAATGATAGAAACAACATCAGAAAGTGTTGCACCATCTTGGAAGTGGTTGGTTTTGATGCTTCATGGTTGAATTATGTGTATAAATGCATTGAGGAATGTGGCGATGGAGAAAACGTCAAGAGAAAGGTTGAGGAGGCTAAAAGTCAAACTTCCAATCTCAAAGCTCAACTTGAGTCCATCAAGAAGGAGTTAGCTTCTGCGGAGAAGTCCTTAGAGTTGTTACTTGACAAAGCTAGTGGGCTAGACGCCTTTATTGAGTCCTGAAGTTTGTCTGCACTCTCTACCTGCTTTG
Source organism: Leucaena leucocephala (assembly GCA_037074615.1). Taxonomy (NCBI): domain Eukaryota; kingdom Viridiplantae; phylum Streptophyta; class Magnoliopsida; order Fabales; family Fabaceae; genus Leucaena; species Leucaena leucocephala. The sequence continues at coordinate 20,582,515 of CM073554.1, forward strand.
ACATTTTCTTTTCTTTTTTTTCAGAAGTACATGTTACTTTTTTTTTCAGCTCAAATGGTTTGCTTGTTTGTTAGTCAATTATTGTTACTCACTATGTTATTGTCATTTATGATTAAATTTGTTATTCAATGAGTGTTATGTAAAATTGGTCACTCACTCAAAGATAATATCATCGTCTTCTAGTGCATTGTTATTATTTGCTTTTATGTTCTAGTCATTTTATATATCTCAAAGTTTAGTAATTATTTTATGTATTACTCCTCTAGTCATTAATATTGATAATTAAGACTTATTAAATTAATTTAATTATATTAAAGAAGTAAGTTGATATAGTATATTTTTTCTAAAATATCATAATCATCTTCCTTAATTCTCTATCTCTCTCTTACTTGATTATTAATGAGAGAGTATCAATAGGATAATTTAAGAAAAAATTGATAAATATAGGCCTTATATAAGAAATATGTCTTATATTTAAAATTAAAATTAATTTCTTAATTAAGTCTTATATTAAGAATCAAAAATTATTTTACACAATATTATATAACTAAAAGATTTAGCAAAAAAATTAGTGGGGCCAAATCCCATCTTGACAACCTTCACCAGAATTTCTCTAATTCTCATCTTGACCAAACTCGTCAAAATTTCTCATGTCGCTAGTGGTGGAGCTCCAGCCTCCAGTGGTCATAGATGCTAGCGACCGGTGGAGTGATTCGTTTTTGGGAGGCAATAAGGTCATTTCACCCAAATTTTTAAATCTCATTTTGGTCCAAGGGACTTGCATGGTATTTGTCATTTTGGGGGACTGATTTGGATTTTGACTAATATAGGAGTATTTACTTGTCTTTTTCCCCTCTACTGTTCATAAATTTCTTGTCTGTCAGAGCTCATTCATTTTCCCCTTTGTTAACCACACTGATCTGCATAGCCATTTATAATACATATGTTAAATTGAATTCAATGGATTGGAAAGCAGAAGCATGCACAAAGCACGTTTAACAAACTCAGAAACGATATATTACTGTAATTCAAATTATAGAGTATGAGGGGGGAGCTGCACAACTTGCTGGTTTCACAAAATCAGGAACAACCGAAACATCTACGTATAGAGAACAAACTTGATGGCGTGTTCTCTGCAGGATCAGACTGTTTTCTTCCGAGGAAGTTGCTTAAAGAATGCTTTCACCGCTCCTCCTACACCATCCTCATTTTCCATGGCCTTTTTGCTAGTTCAACTGCACGATCCTTTTCCTGCAATCACATCGTATTACACAAATAAACATGATGGTTATCGGTTTTCTGCTAGATTGCTAATCACAAACTTCCTTAAAAGTTTCAAATAACTGCTACCGTCGTAGCTGAAAACTAGTTCTTCTGAACTTTAGTATTATGCATCAATAATTTACAGACAATGCATTACAGAAGTTAGGGCCCCTCTCTACTTCTGACATATGATTCTTTTTGCCGACTTTCAGATTATCAAACTTAAAAAGTAACAGAAGGGTTATATTACCTTGGAATCTAGCATAAAATTTATTGCGTCAACCAACTTAGGAAGAGAAAACTCATCAACTGGGATGGGTTCTGGACCAACTCCTTTGGCATGTACTCGCTCCCCCCAAACTGGTTGATCACCAAAGGATGGAACTATGGTTCTTGGGCACTGCCAGAAACATAGCAATCATTAAAATAATGATGATAATAATAAATTTCTATTCCTTTTAAAGAAAAAAAGGCCATCATTTACTGCAGCCTTTAGCCCAGAAGCAGTAGTTCATGTACCTGGAAGAAATGAGGAAAATAATAATAATTTGGAAAAAAAAAAGTATTATACCACATGTAGCCTAACTACCATATAGAAATTACTACTATATAGAAATTACTACTACCTCCAATTCTAATTATAAGAGTCAGTTGACTGTTATAGATAAATTAAAAGAGATAAATAAATCAGTTAATTATAACTAATATAAAAGTTAGTTGAGTAATTCAGGTAGATTAAGAATATATAATATGAATTCGCCTTAAGGAATTAGATTTGGTCATAATTAATAGATTTATTTAGTTTCCTTAATCCTTTCAAAAAAGTCAATAAGCTCTTATAATTAGGATAAAAGGAAGTGACAATTTAAGAATTAAAATGGTGTTTTGGAACAAGTTGAATGATGTCAAAGTATCTTTGAAATTGTGCTGAAACAAGATTGACAGAAACGGAGGATCTCACCCCAGCCTTGCAGCGTAAGAATAGCCAGTAATGAGGGCAATTATCCAATAAGTATATAGGGTCCTTTGGTTTTGCCACTGGGAATAAGCATAAATAGTTTAAAACCAGAACCAATTACTATAGAAAAAGAAAGTAAGATTCTTTGTTCTTACAATTTCAAATACCTCACCATCCTTTATTGATGATACCCCTCTGTCTAGTTTCTTCTAGTGCTTCTACAATTATCTGAGTTATTTTTTCTGGTTCTTGAACAGGCTGTAATAAGTGCACGAGGAAGACATGACGAAAATAAGATCAACAGAATAAAGATAAAATAAGAAACAATTCATGAAATCATATGGCATTGGCAAAATTACATAATGGAAATAAAAAGACTTACCAGGCTACCAAATCCAATGTAAATAGGCTTGTCACCCTCCTCAAGCCACTTTACGAGTGACTCCGGAGGTTCATAGTTTGATGCAAGCTCAAGGAAGCAAAATCCTACAACATCAATTTTTGAACACCAATCTGCAAACAAAGAAATAACGGAGATTAGATCCTCCTACCATGGGTCTGGCAGCAGAAGATAATACAGGTTGTTGTTTCAAGCACTTGACTTCCTTTTTCTTGAGTTAACGGTTCGAATAGGATGAACCAGTGGAAGAAGTTCACTTATTCAAGGAGCATAAAGGGATAGAAGAAAACAACAGAATCTAGGAAGAAAAATAAAGATTAGAGCAAAAGTTTCCTTAATATAAAGAAATAATTTCATCAACTGTTCTTTCCATTTGGCACCAAAGAACAAACAGAAAATAGAGATTTATAAAAAAACCAGAATCGAGGACAACGAACTGCTATGATATTAAACACTATCGATGTTCAGCATGAATATAAATATAAAATGAAATGACTGAGATCTAAAACAAACCTTTTGGTTTAGGAACAAGGTGAGGGCTCTGTATATATGCTGTGGCACATCATTATCATAGCCTTGTGAACCACTTAAATATGTGACCGGCCGCAGCTTTAACTTTTTTTTCCTGAGATCATCGATCATGTCTCGTATTCCCAGCCAAATCAATGAGTCAACAATTTGATACGAAAGCTGAAATCATTATACATGACTGATTCCCACTTAAAATACGCGGACAAAGAAAGTGAAGGAATCATATGAACTGATAAAAATTTAAGAAACTCACCTGGTTGTTTTACACGGAACAAAAGAAGTGGAAATTCACTAGTAGTCCTGAAGGAATAACAAAACTTCTCTAACGAATGAATTAGAGGGACAACATGAAATGAAAATTAAAATGCACAAATTTAACCAATCATATCAAAATGTTACTGACAAAAAAGAATGGTATACGATATGCTGGGGGATTGGCGATGATTGCACAGCTTTGAAAGGAATGACAGAATGTACATCAGGTTCTTTACAAACTGGAAGCAGAGAGAAAATTATTTCTTTGATTTGATTTCGTTGAATATGTATCTCAGAAGGTCCTGAAGGCAGGAGACCCTTATTTTTTACCATATCTGCTCCAGAAAGAATTTAAGAATTAACATGTAAAATCAAAAGGGTAGAAATGCAACCATAAAAACAGTAGTTATTAAATTCCAAGATCTGACCTGAAAATCAACATGTTACATAAATTTTAGAACCATTTCATCGGAACAAGATTATTTCAGGTTGCAGATTTGAAAAAGAAAAAGTTAGATTTTAAAGGGAAGCCCTGACAAAATAGAAAGTGTTTGGGAGAATGAGCATACACTAGGAACATACATGAAGGCACGCATTTATATTCATGTAAGTTTTAGCTATGCAAAATAAAATTAAGAATTACAGAGTCTAAGGGGGGATTAATTAGTATAATATAATGTATATGAGTTGTGTGTGTGTGCAAGATACATACCGCCGGCGAGGATTTTTGGATCCCCGCCTAAAGGATAAAATTCCAACCCAGCTGTCAAGACAAATTCCTTAAAATTTGAATGAGTCGCTAATCTTACACGATGGCCATAGTCCTGCACGCAAATTCATGCAAAATCCTCAGTTTTGAACTGAATAAATTCTAGAGAAAAATTCAATACGAAAGAAAGTAGATCTCAACTTACCTATATATTTTATCCTAGGATAACCAATTTGATTAATTTATAAATTACCTAATTTTCCAATAGAAGTTGGAGCAGTGTAGTAAAGTGCAAAACTCTTCTGTTAATCAACACTTTCATGCAAGAAAGGAAAGAGAAGTAGGAAAGAAATAAAGCTTAAAGCAATCAGACAAACGAAGGAGTATGAAACTTGAAGAAATATCTGCAGCAGGAATCCCAAGCCAAATGGCAACGACAGAAAGTAAACTATTAAATAAGAGCGACTTCTGACTGTAGAAAACTATAATGCCATTAAACCATCAACCTCCATATAGAGTAAAAAACCTAGGTGTTGACTTACTATTATAGCAAACGGTAACCAGCTAAAATGTGCCAGATCTGTCAGAGAAGAAACAAAGGCACAAAAGCTTTAAATTCTGAATATTTGGAAACTATAAATGAACGCAACAACCTATTAATGAGTTTTCAAGAGATAACAGCATGCTCCATTATGCAGCATCAAAGATAGGAATAACAGCATGTACCTAAGCAAAGTATATTTGGCAAAATAACCACATGATTGATTTATTTACAAAGGACATATTGCAAACGTTTTGAATTCATAATCCAGTTGTCACCAAACCCAGTTGAAGCTCATAAAAAGTATCAATGAATTTCATAATCGTAAAAGCATGCTTATGCGCGCGCGCGCGCGCACACATATAACATTCAAAACAGGGCAAGCATAAAATGAGACATCTGTTGTCTCTATATACCTGCAACCGCTTGCCTATTGCAACAAAAGGTTGTACATCTCCACGTGTCCCAACAATAAGCATTACTATCTGTAATGGAGGTATGTATTCATGTTCTGATGCTTCAAGTTGATCATCATCAACAACAGTATGTCTATGTGATTGACCGTCGAGAGCTTCAGGCTCTGCATCTCCTAGAACTTCAATTATACAGTTCCATCATCTTTTACTGTTGCTATTCTGTTCAACAATTTAAGCTGCGTAATTGTAAAGTTCAGTGATGGAGGTTTCAGGCGTATAGGTTTAAAAATTAAGATGATAATGATCAGAAGATAAATGAAAAGAAGAAAAATTAGGAGAAGATAATAGAAAATGGTTGAGTGAAACACAGAAACCATGATCACAATCCTATTTAGTTGAGCTATGGGCATTGCCTTCACCTTTTACACTTTGCACCTTTTTCCTCTTTTCCTAATAACTAAGGAAGAGAGAACTTGAGAGGCACTCATCACTTGATATTATGACCAACTTTACCTGCTTTTTGTAAGAATGTTATGCTTACAGAGTATTTTATATTTCAAGTCAAGTACCAGATCAAATCCTTCAAAGCGCTTTGAACGATATAGTAAAAACAGCATGCTAAAGGGAAAAAAATTTGACAGACCAATTGGACAAAAGTCTTGATTTAACAAGAATACAATCTCATTATTCATCTTTCTACCCCAAAATTAACAGCCATAAAGTACAAGCAATAGGCACGATGAAAACAGTATAACAATTATTTCAGCCTTAAATCTTGTTTATCAACTTTTTCTTCCAAATTCCAGATTCCACCATATTTTCTTTCCTTATAGAATTAAGATCATTTCAAATTTCTCTGTGTGAAGACAAGCATCCCAGAGATCAAAGAAAACATTGAAAAGATAGAACAAAGAAAAGCATCTACATTCTTCCAGTTAGAGATAAAAGGAGGTATTTACCAAACAGCTTAAACTTTTGCATCACAGGTCCTTGATATGGAATAAAATTTTTTAAAGAAAAGTAGCCCAGAGATAATCTTTTGCTGGCCCTGTTCTCATAATTATACTTTTTAGCTGTAGCACTCCTATTCTTTTTGTACATGTCAAGCCCAGAGTTATTTTATGTGAAGGATTTGTGTTAGATATGAAGGCTCTTCAACTGTCTGCCAAACGTTTTAAGCCATTCCTAGCATAGGGTGAGTAATAAAACTGTAACCTTTCCGGCTTTTTAGAAAAGGAATAGAGTTCCATCCAACTAAAGATTAATTCTTCTTTCAAGTGCTAATCTAACCCTACAGCCACCATAATTCTATAACAATTTCTGAAGTTACCTGCAATGAAAGTATGCCCTTGCTCCCTTTGCTTGCTATGGTAAGTAAACAAGTATTCCTATGTGAACAATGAGCACTAGACATTAAAAGGGAAAAACAAGAAGAGAAGAAGATGAAGAATTTATTGGAAAATAGTGAACGGGGATTAAATTCATGTACAAAAACGCAATCGTGAATCTAAATAAAATACCTTCTCCTTAACAGAAATTTTGTTGTACAAAATCTGAGCTGCATCGTTAGGCCGCAAATGTTGCTGCCTCTCAGTTTTTGATCTTTCCAACTTAACTTGATCGGAACTTGAATCCAACTTGTCTGCATGTGATGTTGCTGCTGGCAAGGTATTCATTTTGGACAAACCCTTGCTAGAATTGCCTGAATAAGGAGAAAACAAGACCACCATATTGGTATATAGCTCAGAAATGTTCAACAAAGTTAACATATCAAGTAAAATGTTATGTTTACATTACCAAGACGTTAAGAGATCCTTATGATAGAGGAACCTGAAGCATTAAATGAAGATTCCATTAACACCAAGTAACGATTGACAGATTTCAAACAAAGAGGACGCACACTAGAACATGCTATCGTAGAAGCCCAATCAAATAAAATCTTATTATAGTTTGTAACCAAAAAACTTCACAGTAAGTCGTTATTGAACTAGTACTACCCATTTCTGATATCCACCTTCATCATATATTTGGCACTGGACTTTCAGTTGATAATAATGGGGGGCATTGGTTCTTCACGTATGTAAAATTTGGCCTGCAAGCTGTCGAGCTTCTGTTTTTGTAAATTAACAAAGCATTTCCCAAATTTGGGGGTACTAGTAGTTATGGAAAAGACATTCGTTGATTTCAACCTCTTAGTGTGTGTTTGGCATGTGGGTTAGAGAATAGATTTTCTCTTAAACCATGGTTTTGTCATTTTTTTACCAAACACCCATAAAATCTGAAAAATCACTTTTGATTACAAACCATGGTTTCATGCTCACAAAACCATGGTTTTACATAATCCCCATTTTTTAGCTTTTGGACACTGTGGGAGTGATAATAATATATCCGTACATAAAATTTTTTAATTATTATATGAAAAAATTGTAAATAAAATTTATTATGTAATTATTATATTTAATTTATGTCTTTTTTTAGTAATTTACCAATATGAAAAAGTGATTCTGCTATTAATTACCCAAACATCTTCATTTTTAAAATCTATTCTTCCCAGAATCTATTCTTCCCAAAATCTATTCTCCAGAATCTATTCTCTCCAAAATCTATTCTCCAAAAGCTAATCCAAATACACCCTTAATACGAGATTGTGGAATATTCCTAGCTTTAATTACTTCTCAAGCTGCGACTTGCCTTTGTATCTATAAAAAAATATTCTAACTTGTTGATCTTGCGCTGGTCACACTACGTAGGTGTTCTAAGTAAAATTCAATTCCAATGATTTATTTTGTTAGATTTTAATTAGTGGGTTTCATATGCCGCTGGTGGGGCATACTCAAGGGTGATAAAGATGAGGGGATCATGGGATTCACGCAAAAGCCAGTCACAGATCAAGTGGGTGTTTGGATCCTCTCAAGAAAAGTACTTTTTTCATCAGACTATCCAAACACCCGGTTAAAAACCAAAAATAGGGTAACAAGGCAAACTATGGTTTAGAGAGGACAGAATTATGGTTTAGATTCAAATATATTCTTTTTAGTCACTCAAATCTATTGTTTAAAAATTAATATAAACACACCCCAAATTTAAAGTACAAATTTAAGTGTACGAGTTGAAAGTTGAAATCGACTTATTTTATAGGCTCAATTATAAAATGTTATTATAGATAACTTATTTGTATTATTTCTCTATAAACTAAAATAATTTGAGATTATAAAGAGAATTTAACTTGACTTCCTATTTAAAAGAAATCTTATATATCACTATATTACAAGATTTATTAGCAACCTCTATATTTAAGTGGCTACAGCTTATCATCACTGAAAAGACGAGACTCAATAGGCTGACCAATTGCGACCTTTTCGAAGTCAAAGAGGAAACTTTAATACAGATTGATTGATTGGATAGAAATTTTTTTTATAAAAGTAAAAATTAAATTAAATTAAAAATAAATTCTAAAAATTTATTTAATATGTTAAAAATAAGTATAGAATTTATATTTTTTTTATAATTTAAGATAAAATAGTTTAAAATATTTTTTTTTATAATTTAAAATAAAATAATCTAAAATATTTTACTTATACTTTTTTATCTTATTTTTTAATTTTTTTTATAAAACTGACTTCTATTATATTAAATAAATAAAATATTTAATTCTATTCCTACATGAAATTATCAAATCATTCTAACTCAATAAAGTATCTTACATGTCATTTTTAATTAATTATTTTATAAAGTATTTTTTTACCATCTCCTCTCTTTAACTCTCCCTTCTTCACATCATCAATATGTTTCAAACGTGACTATTACACCTATAATATACCAGTATATTATTATTAACAGGTGTTAGTCTAAATAAAAGAAATTGACTAATTAAATATAAGATCTTAAATTTTAATTTATAAAAAATATTTTTAACAGTTACCCTAATCAAACTAAATACGTGCGTGTTAGTGTTATTACAATTTAATAGAAAAAAAGATGACCCATACAGAAAAGATCATATTATTGGCCATTCTCAACATTAGGGGTATTCACCAAACTCCTAACCCAAGTGTCCTAAACCTATTTAAATAGTTTTAAGATAGATATATCTCATCCTAAAAAAGATCGAGATAGAACATACTTGGGACGAGTATCAAAATAACTCTCCAGACGTCCGTTCCTTTTCAATTATTTTTTAATCTATTTTTTTAATTGATAACAAGAGATATTCCTCACACATTTCTCCTGAGTTCTTTGCTCCAAATATAGAAAGTCATTTGCCATCCTGCCAAATTCACCTCAACGCCCTTCCTTTTTCACACCTCTCCATCGATCTCATCGTCTTCCTCAGTCATAAATCAATTAATCATCTTTTTCACACCTTGTCGTTGTTTCTGTTGGTCTATATTTTTTGTAGATCTGAAGCTTACAATTTTATAACAAAAATATACAGAAGAAGATGAGTTTCAAACTGTAAAACCCTTTCGATCTAGAGATGAATCCATGGGTTAAGGTTGAAGATGTGAGGGAGAGTGGTTTTGGTGACAATAACAAAGTTGAAGGGAAACAGAATATTGATTGAAGACAAACAAATTGTAGGTTCAGGTCATCGCCATCAAGGACGAACTTTAAAAACGTCATTTGCAAGTCATAGTGAGAGAAGAGAACTAAATCGATGACAGGGTTAAAGGAAGTCGCCATTGGAGGTTGTCAGATATCGTCATCATGGGTTGCTAGAGGTTTATATTGCCAATTACTGGAGGTCACTGTTATGGGACTAGGATAAATGATACAAAATGTGTCCTAATCTATCCTCAGGATGAGACACAGGACACTGGTGTCTTAGTCCCGTACAATTAATACCCCTACTCAACATATATAAATGCTCATATTAAGAGAAGGTGATGTAATAATTGCAAAAGTAAGAGGAACAAGAGAAGTTTGAGATAACACAACTATATTTAAATTACATTAATTGCCTAGAACTATAATCATTTAATTGAGGAAATTAACAATTTCCCCATGAGAGTAGGATTTTGTATATCTAAGACCACATTTTTTTTCTATTTATTCAAGACCCTTTTTCCCCAACTGTCACTGATCTCTATTTGACTATGCAGTTATTTTTTTGACTGCAAAGGACTTCAACTTCTAATTGTAGGATTTCTAATCCTCAAAGGCACCATGTCTTCAAGGAACCCTTGCGATCCCACACTAATCTCATGGGCCTGGGCCTGATCAGATTCCTGTGCTTGTGGGCCCTGATGGGCCTGGTCCTGGGAAGGGATTCATAGGCCTGAGTCATCAACAAATATGGATAAGCAAAGTGAAGGTGAAGCCCATCATGAGTGATAATAAGAGTCTCTGGGTCCTCATGGCATCTTTCCACTTGCTTCTTGGCAGGACACCTTGGATTAGTGCACCTATAGTAGCTCCTGTAAGCGAACAAGAAGAAGAAAGGAAAATCAGTAAAAAGTTATTGTCTAAAAATTTTTATTAACTAAAAAAATCTAATATATTTTTATACACAGAAAGTAGACGTAATTTAAAAAAATTTTAAGTATAGAAAATATTGATACTTGAATTTAAGTCCTTATGATTAATAAAACTTTCCAACAGATAATTTTAATCAATTTTCCACAAAAAAAGGTAGATTATTATATGTAATTAACTTTGAGAGATTAATTAATTTGCTTTCATAGTAAACTTGTCATAATTAGATACAAATAATGAGGATTAATGCATGCTAATTGAGCAAAGGGACAAGATGGATTTGATTAATAGCTTTTGTTGGGGCGGTCTTACTAATCTTAAACCTTCTCTACATAATTAATATGCGGATTAAAGAAATAGGAATCTTGAAAAAGTTGAGCAGCTTAAGATGGATAGGATTTTAATGAAAATGATAAATAGTTTAGGTGACTTAGACCTAAATAATTAATTTGTGATGTATAATATTATCCAATTTTATATTTTAATGAAAGTATTTAAATGTACAATTAGCGTCATAAACTAATTTTGGATATACAATTAACACCCTAGAGTATTTAACATAAATTTTTGTTAGATCCATATCATGTAAAAAAATTTATTTTAACATATTATTATTTAAAAAATCACATATATAATATTTAGTACAGATAGAGAAATATCATAATTTATTTTGTGTAATTTATTAAAATAATATTATATATATTTTTAAATAATAATGTGTCAAAATAAAATATTTATATGACATGTAATAAACAAAAATTTATACTTTTATTAGTAAAAAGATAAAATTATAATAATTTAAATAATTTAAAGTGTTAATTACATATCTAAAATTAATTTGAGATGCTGATTATACTATTAAATATTTTAGAGTATTAATTACAAATCTAAAATTAATTTATGTTACTGATTACACCTTTAGCCTTTAATGAATATACCTCTCCTCTTACCCTTTTGGTTCCATGTTCATCACAAATCATTCAATTATCTGATATGCTATTGTGGTCTAAACAATGATGAATTAAAGAGTCCCACCAATCAGATTCAAAATTCATGCTGATTAATTAATAATTACTAATTTAGTTTTACTGAGCATACATTTCGGTATTTATATATATAATGGACTTGTATTTGTTATTAAGTCCCTGTGAAATTATTATAATTTTTAATTGCAATTTTCTTTCAGAGTGTTTTAGCTGCTGAGGTGGTAACAATTTGAAGGTAAAAATTATTACCCACTTTTAAAGTTTTAATTAAATCCGAGTGCTGATATATATATTCTTAATAAATATATATTCTACTAATTTTTCTTGTTATTTTTGAAAATGAGGAGGTGATAGATGAAGAAAATTAAAAAGGATAATTACCTAGGAATTGGACTATTCTTAATAGATTTCTGACCGTACTTCCTCCACTTATATCCATCATCACCCATGCCATTCCCAAAGCACTTCATTTTCAGTGTATAATTATTCGCTATATTGCTCAGTCCTCTCTCCAGTACCGAAACCCTGATAAACAATAAATAAAAGATTGCAGTAAGCAACGTTATTGCAGAATGAGAAAGTGTAGATACAGTGTGTATATATAGTTATAGCAATATATAGAAGAGTAGTAATTAAGAGTTTGGTGAGACCTGGAAATGGAGACGTCTTGGTGGGAATGTTGTTTGTGGTTGGTGAACGACAAGGCGTTGTCAATGTCAGAAATGGTAGGTCCTGAATAAATGTTGGAGACGAAGGAGTTAATGGTGGAACCTGATGATGTTTTTATTTTGATGGGTTCTTCAATGCAGGAGAAGAAAGGAGACGGTTCATAATGATTGTTATAATCTAAAAGCTCTCTGAAGAGGTCATCTTCTTCTGACCCATCTGAAGAATAAGCTGCCATTCCTGCTTCCTCCGTCATTACTGACTCTGAAATGGTTGAGAAGTCAACCATTTATTACACCTCTCAGAAAGTTAAAGCTGTGAGGGAGTGAGGAAGGTGAAGAGGAAGAAGATGATGATAGGGTAGTGAGAGAAGGAATGAAATACTGGAGCAGATGAAGGAGGGAGATTTGTGACGTAGATAAAGGGTGTGTGTGCCAGCCTTGACTTTTTAAAGAGAGAACAGATAGACACATAGATAGCTAGATTGGCGGTGACTTTTGTCTTTTGTTTTTATTATAGTTTGACTTTCCTAAGTTTAAACATTGCTGACATCTTCAAATATATATATAATATTTTTTAATATTTTTAATATAAAAATTAATTAATTAATTTAAATTAATTAATTAATTATAATTAAATATAAATTTTTAAAATAAATTTATATTATAAAATATTTAATCTACTTAAATTAGTCAATTATTTTTTATATTAATTATAATTAATAGATTTATTTAATTTATTTAATATATTTAAATTAATCAATTAATTTTTATATTAAAAATAAAAAATAGCAGAAAAAGCTATACAAAATGTAGTCTAATGCACATGTTTTCACAGAATAACAAATGAGGATAAATAGATCTATACAATGGTATATTTGTAAGTATAGGAGGGGATTTTCAAAATTTGATCTCATTACCTTCCAACACGTAACTGCTACAACAAATGCTTAACTTCAATAGTAAAACGTCATAACTCTGAAGAAGATTGCTTGAAATAGGTGCAGGGTAAATAAAATTGAAAGTCAAAGGGTGAGAATTTCATACTATATGAGATGTAGTTGGGTAAAATGGCGACCCATGATGATGGATATAAGAGAGGGTTTTGACATTTCATTTTCCCAGGTACAGAAAATGTCTTAACATTAGTTTTGGTGCTGTCTCTGTTTTCTTAACTTTAATGTAAAATTTGTCCTTTCTTATGTGATGGGACGGGTGCAAGAGGGTGGACCAGACCACACTCTCTTGACCTCTCACTGCCCTATTTCAACCAATGCATTAGCCAACCTTCAAAAGTTACCCATCCCTTTTTTTTTTAATCAATATCATAATGTTTTTAAGGTGTTCTTTGTTGGAATACTCTTGTGTGATTTGTTTAATTAATTAATCCTAATTTTTCCCATTTTCCTCAGCAATATTATTTGGGTTGGTTGATGAGTTTGCATCATTGGTTGATGTGGATCAAATGGTAGGTTACCTACTAAAGCATGATTCTCTCTTATCTCAAAACTATCACCAATCAACTGTTATTTTGACACAAGAAAAAATAACTATTCACTTATTTATAAATTTTTTTTAGTGATTATATCTTTTTCTTATAATTTAATAATATTTTTTCTTTTCTCTTAATGTTTCATTTTCTGTAAAGTATGAAATTAAATAAAATAAAAAATGTTTATACGAGTGGAAAAGCATCTTTTTATATTTTTAGTTATAAAATAATTATGGTTAGGTAATCAAAACCAAAATGGGTTAAAGTAAAAGTTCAGGGGAGTGAAAGTTGTAGAACTAAGCTAAGCTATAAGAGTATTATCTTTCGTTCTAATTAAGAATTGTAAGAAAATAATTAAGAGCCGATAATTCTAGAACACTGTATTGGTTATTGTCAGAACCACATTTAGACCAGTAAAACATCTACCTCCATTAATATTAATTAGTGCAATAAATTCCTAGATTAAAAAATGTACTACTTCTACTTCCCACTCAAAGTGGATTTGATCGGCTCAAGTTTCTGGAATATTTGTGTAACTTGGGAAGGGGAAAATTTAGTTCATTTGATACAAACAATTTATTAGCTAGTAACTGAAGTTATATTGAAAAATTGTGGAGATTAGTTGAGAGTGACTCTTTTTATCTTCAAAGTTTGAACCAATTGATATTACATACATGAAAGAAATCCAAATCTTTTCATTTAAGTATATACTCCTCTATTCCAAAATACAGCGCTCATTTTAAAAAATTTCTTAGTCCATAATATAAGCCATTTATAAAATAATTAATGCTTATTTTTAAATTCCCCCCCCCCTATTGCAAGATGCTAAAAAAATAATTTAATTCATGTTTAGTGTTGGAAATCCATAATCTTCAATAGCGTAAAGTTTAAAAAAAATTACCAATTTAAAATAAATTTTAGTGAGTCAACTACTATTTCTTTGTTTGGATGAAGTAATTAAAAGTTACTCCCTTCTCCCTATTTATAAGATCATCATGTTCTTTAAAGTGTTATGTTCCCTTTTGTATAAGATATTTTTTTGGGCTTGTTTAATTAATAAATGCTCTTTTGCCTATTTTACTTTTAATTAATTTAATACATATGTTCTCTTTTATCATTCTACCTATTATTACTCTCTCATCAAATCACTATAAATGATATCATATTTGAATAAATGATTATATTTCTAACATATTAAATACTTTTAACTAATTTTTTAGATAAGGTTAAAATGATCTTATAGAGTACTTATATTTTTGAATTGATGGAGTGTGTGTGTGTGTGTATTGCGCGCTTTTTTTGGTCATTCATTTTCAAAATTTACCTGGCATACCTTTATGTGAAACTTGGATTTCAGCAATAGGGTGTAGAAGATGAAGATCTCGTCTGACTTGTGGATTGGATTGAGATTGCTTCAAAGTTGTTGTTATTCGCCTTTGACTTCTCAAATCCAAACAAAAGCATTTCATTTGTGCCCACAATCCTTCAACTTTATTACTCTAAATTTGCAAAAAAGAAATGGAAAGAAGGTGGCAGTATGGGACAAAAGCCGTTGACTGTCAGAGTTGGTTTAGGTCAGCTTCACGGCGTCCTTTAGCGTCGACGAAGGAGATGTTTAGATAGACACCAAACACGCCGGTGGCTTTCTCAAAAGTCAACGTCTTCTTTGCAGCATCTATTGCTTACTGAGCTTCTCAAAGCAGAGCATCATTCTGGTTGTTGAGTCTTCTAATACCCACACACGGAGGCTCTGACCAGGAGGAGGTTGAGTAGAATACAGTTAGATGGAGTTGTTGCGGAAGTTAGCACCTTTGCTAATAACTAGTTTATGCCCCTTAAATTTATAAAACCATATTTCGTTTGTAAGATATAAGGTTTTAGTATTCCATTGCCCTTCTCCGTTCTTAGACATCTTGCCTTTTGAAGCCATAGGAGATCTTCTTGCAAATTGGTTTCAAGGCTTCACCAGAAGAGTACTCCGATTCTCCAAACACGGAGGAATTCCAAGTGCCACGCGTCAAAGCGAGAGACACCAAATGTGCGAATCGGGCGTGGGTGGCCCAAGTTGCCCAATACTTGAAAGAGCTATCAGCTCTGTTTGTAGGCCCAAGTTTACTAGTTTGGAAAATAATTGGGGCACGACCTAAGCCCATTTAACAAGGAGATGGATCCACTCATTGTCTAAGCCCACCCAATATAAATAGGGAAGAAATTAACAAAAATTAAATAACCTAGAAAATTATAAGTTCAAATTCTAAGGACATTATTGATGGATGATACATAAATATCTTTTTATATATTTTTGTTTGAGTTTAAAAGTATACCATGAATCGTCAAGACTGACTCATCTAATAAACTTTATTGTATCCTAAAAGTAAAATTAGCAAAAAATTAATCAAATCACCAATAGAGTTATATTTAATAGAATGAGTTAATTTTTACTCTGATTCTAAATATAATATTAATTTTATATATAAATATATATTATATTTAAAATTAGATATAGTATCTTAAAATTTATATCTCTAGTAAGAGATGTGCTCCAACATGTAATGCTAAGTAGTAGCTCATAAAGTTAGGACCAGGGTGTGTTGGGGTGGATGAGTCCACAAAGGGTTGAAATCTGGGTCACGATGGGAAAAGTCAAGGACCAGTGGCAGTCTTTCTGATAACATCACAAGGGTCATTTTCCCTTCAAAGAAAGTAAGGAAATTGACAAAATTGGAGAAGCGATATCTTTATGAAGTGTATCAAGAAAACGACTTAAGAGGTCATGCTTCATGGACTCCGGAAAATATGTGCAAGAAAGTAAACGTTTTTGCTTGCCCGAAATATATTAATTTAATTAGATTTTACCTTCATAAAAACGTTCTCCTTATTTTATATATTTTTATTATGAATCTATTTTCCTCCCGCTATTCTTTAATTCTAAAACGCTGTTCAATTAATTTTGTTTTGAGAAGCAAGACACGGGAAAGAATAATGTTCAACACTTATTTAATATTATATTTTATATCAAATTTTACATTTGTTTTTCCCCCTTAATTTAAAGAAGTTATTTTTGTACTGCATTTAAATTTGAATACATAATATCTACCAAAAAAATATTTGAATACATAATAATTTTGGGAGGTGAAAAGAATAAAGGATGTCCATGACGTCTATTAGGTTGGTGAACAATAAATCGATGGTAATTCTGACATCAAATTCTATTTTATCGCAGGTTATTACTATTACCACTATCCATATATATATATAATATTTAGATTTAAGCGGAAAAATAAAAGAGATTTATGATATATATATATGTAGTAATTATATAATCTTAATATAATGTGGTCTTGGATTCTATTTTATTATTATAAGACATTGATTCTATAATGACATCAAATTTTATGCTATTACTAGATATGGATAATATATAATGTTGAATGTGTTATATTTTTAGTCTAAAAAAATGGATTATATTTTGAAAAGGGGAAAACAGGTTTATAGGGACTTTATATCCTATTTTATTGTAAGTTACTGATCCTGCATATGAAAATTTAAATTTTGTTTATTTCTATTTTTAAGTAAAATTTTCTATTTATCACACAATACATATGTATATAATCATTTAAATGAATTTTATATTTTATTCTATCCCTAACAATGATCCCCTAAACGACAAAAGAAGCCCATGCCGTGCCTTATTCACATGGGTCCCACTGAGAGAATCTTATCTTCGTCGCATTGGAGCGTACCGGCGCTATAATTACAGTCATATCCGTATAGCTTAAATAACAGCCTCAATATCCACCGATAATTTACCTCTTCAGCTTCTGAGTTCTGACAACCCCTTAGATTTGCCGTAACGAAACGGCAACGTCTGGTGAACTTTCAAAGAATGTCACCTTCCCGCGCAAACACCGACTCTACAAGGCGCCGCCTGATTTGAATGGCAATGTTTATAACGCGGCTAAACGTGGGGACCACTAATCTCCCCACGTTGGCATAGTAACCACTACACGATGGAAACGTGGACGGCACCACCGTCATTGCCTGACTGTTGCCAACCAACACCGCACGATTGAAACAATTTCTCTGTACTCCAACCCCACACGATCCCCCTCACTCACCTCGCACTCGCTCGCCCACCAAATTTTCTGAAATCTCAAAATTTTCAAATTAAAATTCGAATTTCTTTCTTCTCCGTATCTCTGCGAATATATATAAGCACCCACCCTCTGCCGAATTCACAGTCCTTGAAAGTTTGTATCGTCATCGATCTTCATCGGAAATAGTGACTTCGAATTTCTTTCGTCTTTCTCCTAAACTCTGTTGATTTCGTCGAGAGATTCAAAGGTCACCTACTTACCAACAAAGCTAGCGAACATAGGATAAATGGAGGCTACGGAAGGAATGAGGGAATGGGACGAGGAGTGTAAGACTCCAAGGAACATCGAGAATCAGATTCCGGCTATGCTTATTTGCCCTCCACCGCCTCAGAAGAAGCAAATGGGAGACAGGAAGATACGAGACCCGCCGAAGGGCGGGTATTTTAATCCTCCTGATCTTGATTCCTTTTTCGACGTTCCACCAAGGAAAGCAGCATTTGCGTAGGAAGACGATGAACGAAATTTGGTTATATTCTTCTTTTCTTTCCTTTTTAGGAGCGAAGACGAAGAAATAGCTGTGTATATATAGATGATGATGATTCTGCATAGTCTTATTATCAGTAGACATTGCTGTTTATTAGTTATGGTTTAGGGTTTTATTTATTTTAGCTGCTGATGGATTGCGATGATTTGTTTAACAAATTCTTTCACAGAATCACAGCCTTTGAGTTATCTGTTCTTTTTCTGGATTTTGTCATGCTTTACTGATTAGTTCATGGCAACTTCCAACCATTCTGCGCGGTAACCACTTGTCTTTTGTTCTTCTGAATTCTCAATGCCATTCGTTGGAATGTAATTAGATAAATTTTAGATGATGTTGGCTTGTGATTGCTAGATATAAAAAACAGTAAATTTTGAGGAAAATTGGTCGTCGTGGATTTAAGTAGGGCTGTGCAAGGCAAAGAGTTTGCCCAGGCAGCACAAAAAATACTATACCCGGTAAAATATGATTAAATGTAAAATGATCAATTTTAGATAAGACTAGATATCAAATAAGAGCTATTGTTCTGTCCATTTAATTCTATCTAATTAATTTTTTTTTATATATTAAAATTTATAGATTATAGTATTTTACATAAAATAAATATTAATAATTAAAGAATAATTTTATAAATATAAATAATTAAATAGTTAATTATATCTTTTAAATTTTATAATTAAGTTAATTGTTTTATTTATTTTTTATCATACCATAGGTTTCAACATATTTTGATTGCTAATTTGTTTTATCATATCATAGGTCGTACTACGTCTGACCCACTAGCAATAATCTTACGTTCTTTTAAAAAAAATATTATAATTGAGATGGTTTTTTTTGAAAGCGAAATTAGGATGAGCTCTGGATTTGCATGGAGTTCAAGATGTTCTTCATATTTTTTTTAGTATTTGACATTTGATTAATTAAGCTGGAGTTTATTATTATTATTTTTTTAGTATAAAAATTTTAAAAAAAAGTTAAGTTCACCCACAATATTTGATATTAGGGAGCAGCAGTACAAAATATTGATAGACAAAATATATTAAATAATACAATTTGAACAATAGTAGGTTTTGCTTCTCTAAGTTCTCTTCCCCGTAGGGCACACATAATTAGATTTTTTGACAAAAAATTAAATATTCTCTTTGTTTTTCTCAATATTTTTAATCAATCTAATTTTTGTTTCAATTTTTTCAAAAGCAATATCACATTTCTTTATGAAGATATGGTGAAGCAAACAGAAAAAAGAGCTTTCAATCCACACATAATTTAACAAAAAAAAGTTATTAAATTACAAAATCTAACATTTTATTTTATAAATAAAAATAACACGGTTTTAGGCTTGACAAGAAATAATTTTTTTTAATTAAGAGATTTATTCACTAATTTTAGTAAGCGATTGAGTTGGGTTTGAATACAATGAGAAATACAAATCAATTTGCTAATGATGAGGTGCTTGATTGAATAGGAGCCTTGTCTTATTAAATATGATTAGTTATATGAATTGCAAGACCAATCAGTTTGAAATACTTTCATGATTATGTTGAATATAGAAAGTTATAAAAAATTGGATAAATTTAAAAAGTTAACTATCAAGCTGATCATGATTATATTAAAATATATAGTACTCCAATCTATACCATGATATTGTTCTGTAATATGCAAGATATAAATGAGCATAGATTTTTAGTCAAATATGATCATAAAAACGGATAAGGAAATCGGGTAATAAGTCTTTTTCAAATGGATGTGGGATTTTTTTTACTTGATTTAATTATCAATTTTATTAAAAAAATCTTATAATACTTAGTTCACTTAAATATAGGCTTAAATCAATTTGATTTAATATTTTCTATTCATTAGTCTACAAGCCACAATAGATAATATTAAAAGTGTTTGGTTTTCAAACGGATTTTTGGATCAAATTATGAATTAAAACTAAAGTTTTACATAAGCTACTGAAATTAGTTTTTAGAATAAAAAAATTTTTTTATAAACTATTCAATTACTATTTTATCCCTATTTTTTCTCACACCCTATTCCTCTCTCATCTCTCCTCCATCTTACATCTTTTCTACCATTTCTCTTCTCTCCTATTTATTTTCTACTTTATCTCCTCTCTCTTCTTTCCTTTCTCATCTCTCTTACTTATAATTAAATCATACCATTTTTAGTAATTTACTAATAATAAAATTATTTCTGGAAATAACTATCTAAATACTCATTTATTCAAAACTATTTTTTTTCATAAACTCTTCTCAAGAATCCTTTTTTTAAAAGTTGTTTAGAAACTATTTTTTATAAGTAATTTTTTAAAAGTTTATTCAAACATGCCCTAACCATAATTTAATGTTGATCTTTAAAAGATTTTAAACACTATGATAATAATTAATTATAAATTTTATTAACTAATTTTATAATATTTTAAATTTCTAACTATGATAATTATTTATTAATATATATATATATATATATATATATAGATTTTAGAGTCTAATTAATTGTAGTTGACCCAAGTCGTGGTATATCTTTTGACATTTTGACTCATTCATATGGTCTATGCTAAGTCTTACTTTGACCTAGTGTAAGATTAAAGTTGTGGATTGTTGACTAATATGGTCTAAAGATTAATATGTAAAGTGTATTGTTTGTTTATTAAAATTTCCCCCAGTGAAAAAATATATTGACAAAAGAACTTTGTGTTGTTTTTCTCCTAATTTTTTCTCGAACAATGTAAATTTTGATTCAATTTTTCAAGATTTTGGAATAAAAGGGGATTTTTTTTTTAATTTAAGCGAATGCTATAAATATACATAATAGGAAAAGTCATAAAGAAAAGGGCAGAAGGGAAAAAGTTAATGTACAATATTTCTCCGACTTTAATATATTAAAAAAATTAGATAAATAATTTAAATAAATCAAAAAATTAATTAAATTAATTATTTATAATAAATATAGTTTAAATTATTTAACCTATCATCTTTTATTATGACTAAATGTTATTATGCACACAAGCAATACATATTACATACATACAAATGACCACTTTGAGAACTCAGAAATATATATACAAATCTCCATCCTATATAATAAGTTCTCTATGATATTGTGCTAAAGCATAAGGATAGAGAAGTATTGCTCAAATTCTTGATCAATTGTTGGTGGCATTGTACTTGAAGTCAACCCAATAATTATTAACTAATAAATTTTAAGAGAGACTAATATTTTAAATAAAAAAATAAATTTTTTTTAATTCTTATTATAAAGGATATTTAACTATATCATTAAAGCTAAATAAATCTAAAGAAAAGTTGTTAGAGCTCAATCATTATGTACCTCAATCATAATTAAATCCTTTTAATTATGTACCTCAATCATTACAAACCTTTCAATGTTGTTTTTGGGCATTTATGGACATTATATTGTTCACTCAATTCAAGGGTATACTTTTTTGGGGCTCGGCACTTACTCTTTGGGGTCCATAAGAGGACAAGTCATGCTCTTTTTCCCTTTAAAAAGTACCTAAAAAGAAGTAAAATGTTGAAAAACTCATTAAATTTATATAAAAAGATTACATTACTTTCACAACAACAACAACAGCAATAATACCCGTATGAAAAAGATTATGGTCCTATATATGCCTCTTTTCTCTTCTTTGGGGCAATTTTATAGAGTTTTCACTCTAAAATCTCTCCGAAAAGGGATGTTAATGATGGAGGGACTAAAAAGAAATGATCTATGCAGGATGAAAAATGAAATACCAATAAGTAGGTAACAAAACAGGTCTTCCCTATATCTTTTGTACTAAACACATCCCAGAGGAAAAAGCATACCTTGATTCACATTCCATTTCCCAGATGACAGTATATACATATTGACATTCGCCCCATGAGTAGTGAAAACATCTTCAAATTCAAGTTCTTGTTCTACGGAATGCTCATTGCCTTCTTTCGCGTATTTCGAGTAAACATGATCTGAACACATTCCAGAGTGCTCCTCAAGATTCATCGAAGCTTGTATATCATCATCATCATCATCATAGGATGATTCTCTTTCAAAACCAATCTGAAGTTTAGCTTCTTCATTTACAGACATGGCAGTGTCTGAATCTTCACCAAAACTATTGTGGCCTCTGGATGATTTGGGTTCTGAAATACTCTCTTGAAGGGCTGAATCATATGTTTCACTCTTGACCATGAACTTGTGCATGCTCGCAAACTCTAGATTGTCATCAGAGGAGAATCTCCTAGCCCAGCATTTGTGCTTTGGTCTGGGAAAATCCAGTTGATCAATCTGTAATTTTCTTTTCTTATTCCATTGAATAATGTTGCTGTATTGAACTTCATCCAAATGGAATCTGAAGACCATGCATGACAAATATCAGAAGCAAAGAGAACTTTTAAAGAACCTTTTCACATTTCACAGAAATATATATATATATATATATATATATATATATAAATAAAGGTAGGACCTTTTCCGAAAAGTAACAGCTTGAAACATGAAGATGTGGTATATATAACTTTGGGAAAATCAGAGAAAAGTCCTCTACTGGAAATATTTTTGGTGGAAATAACCTAAATGTGCGTACAAAATTTGTAGAATACTAGTACTTTTTATGTACAAAAATTCACCAGTCCTTCTCACCAATTTTCAATGGGGGACTTTTCCCCACTTTTTCCAATAACTTCTCGCCTGGGTTGATCCTTGTAGGATTCCTCTAAGAGGTACAATATTAACACAAATATGAGGCACGACAAAATATGGAAATCACAATATTGCTGGATATATAATGTTAAGAAATAATTTGATGTGTCATGTTGCAAAATAAGGATTTCCTCCATGTGCCTTCTGTCCTAGCCTGTTCAGATGCATTCAGAGTATAAGTACTCTGCATAGAACATGTAAGAACAGCCTTTGAAAATTGTGAAGAGTTATAAACAGAGTACTAGTGTTTTACGTGAACATGAACAAAACGGGACGAAATGCACCTAAAGAGAAGCTGAGCTTCACATTGCGCCAAATAGTTCCTACATGGGTCAAAATGATCTTGGATCTAATATTGGAATCTAAAACCACTTTAAAAGTGTCTAAGAAGACCACAAATACAGGATATAAAACCCAGTTTGATTCAATTGTAACTAACATCTGAGAATGAAAATAGTGCCTATATGGCTGCAAGTAGAATGTAAAAGCAACCAACAAGATTACTGTTTCTTCCAAAAGCTGTCATCATGGCGTTAATGCTACAATTGAAGTATTAAACTAAAACAACAATCTACGGGGATTATGCCTAGGAATGTATATGTTAAGGTTTTAATGTATAGGAATATTCAAATGGGAACAAACCCTTTGTGGACCTGCTTTTTTATCACAACAAACCTAAAAGAGAAAGGAAATTTGTTTCCACAACAAAAGCAATCTTTCGTAAAACTTTCTTCATTAATGGTTGAACACTTGAACTTATCGTAAGACAGAAGCAAAATCGGCTGCAGTTATTGTCTTTAAATCCAAAGTAAATTATGCGCGACAGTGAAATCTATGTATCTCCGTCCTCCAATTCAATAACTGAAACAACAATAAACCAATCTTTCTTATTTGGCCCCCCAAAAAAAAACGATACTATAAACTGCTTTGAATATGAACATATGGCTGCAAATATATTTAAGCTTAAGTATACTTAACGTTTAGTGTTTCTAGTTTACTCAGGAAATAACTTCAGTCCCTTAGATTCAATTGACGCAACCTCAACCGTCATGTGTTTATATTTAAGAAATTGAAGTTAACAAGTAAAAAAGAGAAATAGTTAAATTTCAGTGACAAAAACAAAATAAACCTTTATAGTGGTGGCCTTCAACACTTTTTTCCCTTTTCAAGTAACTGGCAACTTCATGAATAAGATGGCTCTAATTGAAACTATTAAATAGTGTTGCTTTTTTACTAAATTAGTTACTGCTAAGACCTCGATATATTTACAACAGGAAGAGTAATAATTAATAGAACTTTGATCCTTTAGGCTCAGGAACAGTAATAATCTCCACCTCCATCCACGAGCCGACTTTTGTCGTCATCCTTTCTTCAGAAGTCAGATGCCGTAAGATCGAGATCTAACTAGCACTAGCTATTGCGAGGAGATATGGAAAACATAACTCCCAAATCCCTCTCTCTCTCTCTCTCTCTCTCTCTTCACTCTGTAAAACAATAATGTAACTAGCACCAGCCCGTATTGAGTATTTTGTTCCTTGGTCAGAGTAAGGAGAGAGAGATTTCCTGATGGTGATTACTGAATGCGAAGATGATCCGAAGCAATGGACGATAGCAATAGAATTAGAATTTCTAAAATTTATTTTATAATTTTATCAAAAAATAGAATAAAATCTCTCACCCCTTTAAAAACTTTCAATTTTAGAGAGGTGAGCGATTTTAGAGTAGGGTGGGGGAAAAATAAAAATAAAATTTTTTTCTCTTTATTTTTTGAACTAAACACTTGTATCCATTCCTTATTTTTATCTATTTTCTAAAAATTTCCAACTAAAGAATGCCTGAGTGGAATGAACCTTTTTGATTTAGGTGACTTCAAAAATTCACTACTGACATACGGATCTTCGTGTCAAAATTGTGAATAAGCAATCATCCAAAAGAAAACAGAGTTAAACAGTTTTCAATTATTGGATAGTGATCAAACCTGTTCGGCTGAGATGGGTTCTCGTTCTCTGCTTCCGTCTCCATCCAGAAGGATTGAAGAAAATCTTGAGAGAAAAAGAGAGAGACGGAGGGAGAGTGATTAAAAATGTTGAAGACAATATGGTATCTCGCATCTCACTGTGCTAAGTCTGCGTGCGCGTACAAAACACGGCGGCGGTCGCTTGCAAGCTGAATTCGGGAATGACGAACACTAAAAATCGCTCTGTTCGTACGATACCATGTTTTCTACTTCCCATAATTTTTATTATTAGAATTTAGACGTGGGTTTCATTGTTGCAGGAAATTTAAAAATCAAACATTATTGCAATTTATTAAAATGTTTATAATTCATATAAAATACTATCATCTTTTACCTCTTTTAATTATAAGTGTTAATTTTTTTTAAAAATTAATAAAATTAAATAATTATAAATAAATTTAATTTCTTAAATAAATTTATATTATATATATTTTAATATATTTAAATTAATTAATTATTATATTAATTATAATTAACTGTATAAAAAAAATCATTAGGTAGTATTAGCGTATAAATGCCACCTCAAAATGCAGTTTCATTGGAAGCAAAACGTCAAACGCACTTTTAAGGAGCAAAAAGCACTTCAGCTTGTGGGATTGGAAGACAGAATTTTGACTTTCATTGATATCAAAATAACAGTATGATACAAAAATATATGATTATTATTCTATCAGTATCCAGAAAAATTACAAATTCTAGAATACAGATACAACTTTTCACGAAGGCTCCATCATCTTTGCTTGACATGTCTTCGGGAAGCCTGATTTTCATAACTTGTCATTGCATAGTGTCAACCACCACAAGAACAACACCATGTCATTTGTAGGCCCCACATCATCCAAAAATCTATTTTATGTCTGCCAGGAGGAGAGAGAAAAAAGGGAAGAAGAAAGAAGATACACTGCTGATAATCAAAATATCCACAGGAATACATATATATTCATTCCATGGCCAATTGGCCATGAAACACCAAAAGCTCACCAACTGTGAGTGACTGACATGCAAAAAAAAAAAAAATCTCAGTTGGATTAGTGATAGCAAACTACTTAACCTCTTCTTGGCTTTGCCATCAGTCAAACTATCTTCACAAGCTAGGGTTAGATGTGTATGCACTACAAATGACACCACAACCAGGCGACACCGGGACTTATTTCGATGTTGATGTGCGTGGTGCGGTATCATAAGCAGTGTGGAATCTAAGTCCAGGACCTATATGGTTTGCTGAGGACCATACCCAGCAGAGGATATTTGGCCCCAGAACCTGCAACAGAATCAAACAAGTAACTTGAAATCATACCCAGTTATACACAGATTGTCAAATTAGTCTGAACTAAGTGAGAAAGGCGCACTGCAGAGTCTAAACAGATACCCATAAAATAAATAGTGATGTTCATCAACATGTTAATATTAGTTCCCTTGTATCAGTTGCGGTTAAAAAACATCCTAATTAAAAGCTAAATAATTAACTGAGGAGTAAATAATTGCACTTTAAAGTCACAAACAAGTAATACTAGAACAGCTTCCTCGGGAACCATATAAGTCATCACATTCAATGCCTGCTTAGTAGACCCCAGGAGCACATAAATGTAAATTTCATATCGAGTCGCTTACTCGCTTCATACCAACAGAAATAAGTCGCCACACTTGGCAGAATTACCATGGGACTTATAACTAAACAGAAGGAACAGGAGTATAGTATTCAGTTCTTACAGTTGTCAAATTCTCATATGGACCAAGGTCATATGGATGTTTATAAATACTTCCCCCCTTCTCTGCAAGCCACAAAGCTCTAACTCCTTCATAATACTGCCAACGAAAGCGCCGAACATGAGAAAGCCCCTATTTATTCGGTCAATAGAATTAAAGCTTTGAACTAAAATTAGAATTCTTTAATAACCTCTATTTTAGTCTTGTTATGCAGGACGAGATAGACATGCCATCCTAAAAGCACAGATAAGGTCATAGATAAAGGGACCAGCAGCATCCCAGAAATAACCTGTAGGAAACCAGATTTCATTAGCAAAGATGCTAGCCAGCTAAAACAAAATTCAACCATTATTATTTTTATCAGAAATTACATAAAAGGTTCTGTAAGAGCCGCCATTTTGCTCTTCTTCCTTTAAGCCATCATTAGCTAGACTACCCACAAGCAAGACCTAAAACATTAAGTGAGAAGGATGGTTACTATAGGCAGAAACAGAGCATGCAAACAGAGCTTAACAGTGCACCCATGATTGTCATGATATTAAAAATGCTGACAACGAATCAAACTTACCAGGGAGTAAACGCATGTAATGACCGCATACATGACAAATACGAAGAAGACCTTATAGTTTGCATGGCCTACACAGTTGTTCATCCAAATGCAATGGTGATCCTAACAATCAGATGGCAACATTTTTTGTCATGATTTAGAAGATCTAATATAAATTTGACAGAATGATAGATCATGCATACCATGCGCAGAACACATCTTTGACAAACACGGCAATGATGAGCACGGGGAGGCTTATAATGAGAACACTTTTGGCAATATCTCAAATCCCCACCCTGCTTGTAATTCAAAGAAACATTACATAAATGGTAAGATTCATGTTTCGTACTGCCGAAAATGATCATACAACCACCAGTTTATAGCACTTTTTGTAGTCTCGGGGAAAAAAAAAAGTATGAGCACTTGCTGAATGTGCTTGGCACTATGGCGGACCATTGACAACCATGCCAGCCTCAGAAACCATTTTAAACCCTATTTTCAAGGTTATGATGGAATAATAGGACAGAAAGACTTTAATCAGTATTGAATAATAACAACGCCACCAACTTCATGGCTCTAATAGAAACTTTTTCTCTCCTTTGACTAGTGATGGGAGAGGACACATGATCTGAGGTAAGGATATATAGAAACTCACCTTATCAAGATGGCAAGATGCTTGTACAGGGTAAATAATTAATCCAAACTTAAGAAGCAAACGCTAAACTACATAGGCTGGAGCCCAATGGCACTAGAAGATTTAAACTGAGGTAGGAGAATCAAAATAATAGTGCATGTAGATTAATGGATTAAACACAATCTATCCATTGAATTCTTTTTGCTTAATTGGCAACTAATTGTTTAATGCTATACTCAATGTTCATTTTACTATCCTAAAAACCAGTTAAGTAAGAGCTAATAGGTTCTGTGCAGCAGGTTCCATCAAAGCATGGGCATTTCCTAATGATACTGTCAAATCAACCTTCACCAGGAATCCTGATGATGAGCTGGCACCATAATTTATTTCCAAAATCAAAAGTTACATCCCTAGCCAAACAAAATTAGTGAAATAATTTCCCTTCCACCTTAAAGCCAGTAATTTAATCAGAAGATTAATTATTCAGCCCTAGCCAAACCAATGATACTGAAATAATTCTATTTCCACCTTAAAAGTCACTATTTCAGAAGATCAATTATTCAGACCAACAAAATGGTTGTTCTTTAAAGTTCTACATGTGGAAAGTGACATGAATTAATACAAGATGGTGATTATTTATTCATTTACTTGTATAAAAACATGATCATGATCGTTGGCCCATCTTAGTTCTTAGACTACTAACAAGAGATTAAAATGTATTAATATTTTGTATATAAACCAAAAAACAACCAAGAACACAATCTTGATTAACCCACTATCCAAAATACAGCGATTATGGAAGCCATTATACGATTTTGGTGACAAACTCTTAGGAAACAGTGGTTGGCTAACAGGCCAAAGTTGAAGTCTTTGACCAAACAACTTAGCAGCTAAACATTTCTGATCTATTCATCCAGCCATTAGATGTGATACGAGGCACATGGTAAAAGTTCAAATAAAAAAGTTACAAGTACGGTCCTTAAACGTCGAATTCACGGGTGTAGATCGGAATAATTGCGAATCTGATATTTCAGAAAGATGGATAGAATAGATAGAACAAAATGATGTCAAATATAGCTTAGAATAGTTAAACTAGCAGGAAAGGCAACCAAACAAGTCGATGGAAAAAATAAATTCCAAAATTAAATGACATTGACATGAATAGGCTGCCAATACCAGACCTGGGCGGTTCTTCTCAAAGAAGCAAATTTGTTTCCGAACATTTAACAAAAACAACCCCAGAAAAATATATTAACCTATTCCAAAGAAACGATATTTAAAACAACACATACTCTGTACCTTCCGCTTGATCTCGTGAATCGGGCTTTCACCGTCTTCAATATCTGGCATGTATGCGGAGGGAACCCGACCCGGATCTGTTAATATAGCGGTAGCATAATTAAAGATACACATGATAGCTAACGCCGTGAAGACGATGGCGTTCATTATTCCCGGCGAAGAAGAGAGGCCGAACCACTTGTCAATGAAAACGAAGACTGTAGAAAGGTAAATGTAGGCGATAGTCAAAACGACAACGCCCACGGGGAGAGAGAACCCGCTGCGGCGCTTCATTTTCTCAGCCATAGTGGATCCGGCGGAGAGGTGGCTGTGGAGGCACCGGCGCCAAAACGACGGCGTCTCCAAGTGCAGAATTCAGGGAATGAACGAGAACGAGAACCAGAGAGGGGCACGATGACCGTGCAAGAAATATGTTTGAGACGGTGCCGTTGTCTTTAGTTTTACTAAAGCCCAGGTGCTATTTTTGGGCATATCCCATTGTTTGTTGCTATTTACAGACCAAAAAATATATAAGTTATAGATAGAAATAAAAAATATGGATAATATTGCGAATATTTAGATTAAATATGTAAAAGTGTCTTAGGAAAGAATGATTTTGTTCTTACGTTTGTATAAAAATAAAATAAAATAAAATTTTTGGCCATATAGCTTTTTAGTAGGATTCCTTAAAAACCAAGTCATTGGTTTCATGGTTTGTAATGTTGGAGCTGACAATTCACCTGAGGAGACAATTGTACTTCACCAAATCATAACAAACTCATTGCATGTCAACCCAAAAATGTTTTAATATGAAAATCATTTTTATTTAATCATGCCCATATGAACCTATGATGATAAGGAAAAAACATAAATTTTAAACTAAATTATATAAAATCCCTTAAACTTTATATCATATACACTTCATAGTATCTGTTTTTTATTTTTCTTTTTGTCCTGATTTACATTTTATCAATAATTGCTATCTACATTTTATTTTATTCTTATTATCTATACCATTTAGGGTCTATTTGGTAACACCCCAAACCTAGGTTTGGCCCTAAACCTCGGTTTAGAGAAATTTTTCACTAAACAGCAATTTTTGTTCAAACGGGCTTTTGGACTAAACTATGGTTTAAAATCAAGGTTTCAGATAAGTTGGTCAGAGCAGCTTATGGAACAGTAAAAGAGCATATGAACTAACCAATTACTATATTACCCCTACTTTTTCTTACACCCTCTCTCCTACTTTTTCTTACACCCTCTCTCCTCTATCCTCTCTCCTACTTTTTCTCTCTTTTCTTTCTTACACCCTCTCTCCTCTCATCTTTCCTCATTTAATACTCATATCCTTTTTCGTAATTTACCACTCATAAAACCCCTTCTACAAATAACTATCCAAACACTCATTTATCTAAAATTACTTTTTTTCCATAATCTCTTTTAAAAAAACCCTTTTCTATAAGCTATCTATAAGCCCATTTTTTTCATAAGCTCGTTTGAAATTTTTTTTCCATCTTAACCGTAAAATTGAACCAATACTCATTGCATGTGAATATTTTATTTTTGTCATAAATTTTATATTATATATTGAGATATCAATAATAATTAGAATATCGTTGAAAATATTGTCAAAATTTAAAAACAGTTGTTAATTATTTAAAAATAAATAAATAGATAATTTTAAGAATATAACTTTTCTGTAATTTAAGAATCCAACAAACAATACCATAACTAGAGGGATATATATATTATATGGAGTTTAAGATATATAAGTGGTATTATCTTCTACTCTTAATAATAGTAGTTAGTTGAATGATTAAATTTAATTATAAATATAATATTTTAATATATTTTATATATAATAGTTATATTTTTTAAAATTAATTTACCTATATTATATACTAATATATAATCTAATATCATACATATTTATTTTAAAATAATAATATTATATTTATTATAATTAATTACTTTATTTTTCTTCTTTAATATATTTAAAAATTAATTAATTTTTATATTAATAATTTACTAGTAGCCATAAACAATATATATATTTATAGTATTATATTTAAGGCCTATTGGTTATACAAATGTTGATTATTCTCAAAAATAAAAGTTTATTATTAAGAATGTGAATATATTCGTTTTCAATGTTTGATTTGCTTGTGTTAATTATTAAGATAACATTAATATGTTATCTTCCCCTGTCTAGGTAGTCAATGGAATAGGCGAATATTCCTATCCATTTAATCCAATATGTTTTTTTTTGGGCATCGTAATCCAATTTGTTTTGGTGTATAAGAGAGTGAAGAAAATTCATTTGTCATTAAAGGAAAATTTCTAATTTAATATTCAAAAATTGACAGGATACAGGCTATCACATTCATCATGGATTTAATTGAATAAAGAACCCTACACAAAATATAGAGACAAATAAGATCAACGGCGACTAAATGGTCCTAACACTTGGGAAGATCGGACGGTGGAGGAGGCAACTTATGATTGCGTTGCTTGCCGTCTTCCACAACCCAAGTCATCTTCAAACCCCAACTCGTATGCACTTCAAGGTGGCAATGCATGAACCACACACCTGCAGTATTTTAATTTAATTTAATTTAATCATGAACAATTTAAAATTTAAATAAATCCTAAATGATTTAAGGGTAATTTTTGGATAATTTACTCTAAATTTGATATGTAGTCAAACTCACCAGGATTGTCTGCAAGAAATCGGAGAGCAACCCACCCTCCGGAGGGTACACCTGCCGTGTTCCTCTCGATCGGGTCAACCAGATTGAAGTTCTTCGGATCTTTTTTGGGGTCGAAGTTCCCGTTTCCTTGTCCCACGATGAAGAAGTTGAACCCATGAAGGTGAAGCGGGTGGCTCTCTGCTCCAATGATGCTCGTATCTTGCAGAACCAATTCAACAGTTGTGTTGTACGGCAAAACCACCAGCTTGGTTCCGCTCGTCGCCTTGATATTATTCGGGGGGGTTCCTGTATAGTTGAATTTAAACGGTGGGTTTGCCGGAAAATCAGTGGTGAATACCCCTTTTGATTTGTTGAAGAAGTGGGCTTGAAGCAGCGCCGTGCTTGGCATCACGAATGAAACATTGTTAATCGAAGCTGCAACTCTGGTATTATTAGGCCCCTGGCATTTCTGGTTCTTTGAGCAAGGCAAAATCCCTAATCCCACGGTGAAGAAGAAGCGTCTATCAACGGTTTTTGGTACTTTTGCTGGGAATTTCGCACTGTTCAAGCTGCGAACCTTCTTGTTGAAGTTCATAGCGAAGACGGTGTCATTGAATTTGGGAAACGCGGGTCTGAACAGAGGAAGCTTACTGTTGGATTTCGAGATTGAAGAATCCTTGGTTTTGTATTCAAGCAGCCCTGTGGTGGTGGTGTTATCGAAGGCGGCCGGACCGGTGGCGTAAGGCCTGGCGGCGATGACGAAGGACGCGTTTGGGTGTTTAGATTTAGCAGTGAGAAGGACGTTGGTGGTTTGGCCTGGTGTGATCAACACAATGTTGGTCTTGAAAGGCTTCACGTACACAGCATCTGCTTCAACAACAGTGAGCGTGTGATTCGCTATGCCGAAGAACATCTCATCATTCAGTGCAGCATTGATCAAACGTAGCAGGTAAGTTTTCCCAGGCTTCACTTTCAGCTTAAACGTCTCTGCATCACCATCTTCATCGTCAACAGACAAATTTATTCATTACATATCTTGTTCACAGATAGAGACATGTATGAAGTGGGACCCTCTGGGTTATTCTGTGTTCTTAGTTCATTCTTACCTTTGGCTGAGCAGTTGTAGAGAGGACCTGGAAATCCATTGAGGGTGTGAGCATCAGAGATATTAGGAGCTGAACCAGTTTGCATTGCTTGGTTGATCACAGTTTCTGTGTCTGCTTTCCACCAGTCCCCTGTAAATAGAGGGGATTAATTCTCAGGTTAATTTAAGCTAAGTAATTTGGATAGAGTGCGAGGGCTTTGTAAATACCCAAAACGATGGGGACTTCCTTGAAAGGATGAGGGAAAGGGTAAGAGTCATGTCTTTTGGGAAGAATAACAATGGGACCGTGAAGAGTGACTCTGAGCCATGAAATATGAGCATGCCACCACAATGTGCCTCTTTGGCCAGTCACAGTGAAGTTGTATACATATGATTGCCCTGTTTGGATTGGACACTGTGTGATATATGCGGGCCCATCTGCCCATCCACTCCTCAATTGGCGAACTCCATGCCTGCAAATTTGATCCAAAATTATTGTTATTATTTTTATTCACAGCGATTCTTCACAGATTTCAAATATATGAAGTTTTCCTGTAGAATAAATACCAATGGATGGAGACATTGTACTGAACATGGTTCACCACTTTAATCACTAGCCTATCTCCTTCTCTTGCTATGATTCTAGGTCCTGGATATTGCCCATTCACAGTCACAATGTTCTTTGTTTGGCAAAGCCTCGTGATGTTCTGCATTTTGATCTGCACAACAGAAGACGACTTAGTTGAGTTGAGGGCAAATAAGGATGTCTAAAAACATTTAAAAAATGCAGTTCAATGCACAAAGCTAGTACCAGATAGGCCTGGGAAATGACAGATATCTAAAAACATATGAAGAACTAAACATACAGTACGCGTACGTTGAATTTGTAGTGCCTGGTTACTCTAGCATGCTTTGCTAGAGTGATCTGAGGGAGTATCCACAGAGCAAAGAACACGAGGAAAGTGGCCTTGAAGAAACTGCTCGAGAGAAGATAAGCAGAAGCCATGTTTGGTTTGCTGTGAATGAAACTTTGTTGTGAAGTTGAAACACTGAAGAATTTGGATGATGAATACAGAGGAAAGTGAAGGAGCTTATATAGTAGGAAAAGGAAATGGTGGGTTTGGATAATTAGGTGATTGAAAATGAGACATTGCAGACTGAGAATGTTTTCATTAACTAATCCCATCTTTGACCCACCCCACATGAGCTTGTATCTGGCAAAGTTTTAGACTTTAGATTGCAGAAGACTAAAGAGTAATGTTTAAGCCATATTATATCCCTTAGACTAAGCACACTTAAGTTCCCAAGAATGCCCTTATAAGTCAGGGACAAGCAGAACATGAAGCTGTTGAGTTGAGGGGCCGTTTGGGGATTTCAGGAGAGAAAGGGATGGGTTATCACAAAGAGGAGTTGCAAGGTAAGACTCAGCCTCCTACCGTTAAGACTTGATAATCAAGGCAAAGAAGAAGGAAGGGAAAAAGAGAGATATAAGGTTTTACCACCACATCGTTTTAATTTGTTAGCAGTGTCGGTTGTTAACAGCTTTTGATGTTACTGTCTGTCACCCAAAGATCTCACTTCTATTGGTCTCAATGCAAGATCCGTTAATTTGCATCCCTTCAAATTTTTAGTTTTATTTCTTAGATTAATTAAGTCTAATTGTCTCATTCTGGTTTTGCTTTTTGCTGCATGTTCAAATATACAAGATAGCCAATTCATAAGAGCTGGAGCGGTTACCTACTAATTGATTTATTTATGTGTCGGCATCAAACACATTCTTTTTCCTAATTTTATAATCTCACCCAATTGAAATTTATTGTCACCACCATTCGTTGGATTCGTTAAGAATCAGTTCGGCTTGTTTAAAAAATATACCAAAATTGGAAACATAAATAGTTGAGTTTTTTTCTTCTAATTTTTAAATATTTAAATTTAATTTACCCCACTCTTTATACCCTTATGAAAAAAATTTGTGCAGAGATATAATAATAATATTTAATAAAAAATCTGTCCAAAGAAATAAAATTAATATTAATATTTAATAAATTTTTTTAAATATATTTATTGTAGAATGGTGAAGAGTTTGAGTTGGGTTTAGAAAAGTTTGAACCCAACTAGTTTTTTTTTTCAAATATTTGTTTTTTGGTTTTCAATCTAAATCTATATCACCATAGACCGATAAACAAGTCAATTACTTATGACTAATGAGAATTAATTTGAGTAGTAAGTAGTTTAATATCGTTTAAACGATGTCTCGAGTTTGATCTTTGGCGTATGCAGAAAATCCCTGTTGGGAGACTCACCCACTATAGCCAGATACACAACGTAGGTCTGATCCGAATGTAGTCGGGATAAAACTTTGATAAACTTGGTAAAAAAAAAAGTCAATTACTTATGGAGGAGAACATGTGATGTAGGTTAGATTTCATTACAGGTTTAATCTCACCTAAAGCAATGTGCAAAGATTAGGTTGCAAGAAAGTCGATAAATGAAAGTAAATATATATGGATTTGGCAAAACAAAAAAGAAAGAAAGTAAATATTGACATTTTTGTTAATAAAGACTCAAATAATTAAATAAATTGTAATTTAATTGTAACAATAGTCAACATAAACTGTTATAAACAGTTGGAAACTAAGCAAGCAAGCTTGTGAAGTAATTAAATTCTCTTATAAGTATCTCATTAATGGTTGAAATACTCCTTAAGCACTTGGTTTAAAATTCCGCATAAATAATTTTCCCTCGTGGAGATTTATATATTATTTTTCATAATATTATGTTTATCTAATATATAATCTTATATACATAAATATATTTTAAATTTTGGTGTCATTAGTTGAAGGGATCAGTTCAATCCTACAATTCAACTTCATAGTCCCATGACCAATATTGCATAAATTAAGGGGTGAAATATATAATTATTTAGAGTATTTTTAATTTTTATGGAGTATTATTTTATTGTGATTCCAATCACGATTTTTGGGAAGACATCCTAACTCCTAGGTTCACACCTGAGAGTAATAGACAGTTCGTCTTACTCGGCATTAATATCATTTAGGAAAAAAGAAGACTTTGTCATACTCTTGAATCGTAGGTAAGCCCAACCTCTTTCTAAAAATTTTTGTATTACAAAAAATATAACTCTTGTTTTTTTTATATAAAATTTTTTTGAAATGGGTTGGGTTCACCTACAATCTAAATATAGGGCAAAATCTTTTATTCTAGATAATATTAATATTAAGTACGATAAACTATCAATTATATTTAAGTATAATTTAAATATCTAAAAATTAAGATATTTTTTTAAATATTATAACTAGAATTATAATAAAATAATATTCTCTAAAGTTTATAAACAACTCGATCTTATGCTTCAATCATCCCATCTATCTATTTCATTATTTGAATGATTAAAAAAAAGTGTAAAATCTATAAATCGACTTCAAAAGTATAATAAAAAGATACAGTGAAT
The DNA here is from genome assembly GCA_037074615.1 of Leucaena leucocephala. Lineage (NCBI taxonomy): Eukaryota > Viridiplantae > Streptophyta > Magnoliopsida > Fabales > Fabaceae > Leucaena > Leucaena leucocephala. The sequence continues at coordinate 20,618,977 of CM073554.1, forward strand.
AAAAAACTTCTTCTTTTTTTTTAATTTTCCCCTTCTTTGTCCTTTACTGTGAAAAGTCAAAATTCATTAATTTTGTCTGATCTGGCTATTCGTGAATATGTGCCAATTACAGGGCAAATCTCCCCCACAATGATAATAATAAAAGACATGCAACTTGCCACCTAAAATAAAACAAAACAAAAAAAAAACATCGTAGAAGAAAACAATTTCAGACTGAAACTGTTCAATATAATGATACAAAGAAAGAAGAAATGAGTTGAGTTGCTACCTCTACTTTTGACAATCTGCTATGTTGTATCTTGAGAATTGAGATAACATGCACATGGATAAATAAGTGCCCGTCACAAACATAGATGTTTATGAATTGCTTCTTTCATGACTCACAAATAATTAAAGACAATCCTATCAAATAAATATTGAAAATTTGGGTGTGTTCAATAATATAAGCTTTTTTTTTTAGTGAAATCAATATCTCATAAATAATCAACATGCTTAGCCCTAGTGGAATAAGTTTTGATTATTTAAACATGAGATCTCAAGTTTAAGTTTATATAAATATAAAAAATATTTTTAGAAGAGTTATTTTATATTAGGCCCAACAATATTCAAATTTATCATATTCATATAGCCATATATAAAAAAATCTTATAAATATTATTGTGAGTGGAGAACTTATGATTAAAATTGCCATTGAAGAGCCCATAGATGCCATGATAGACCATGCAGTCCAAAGGATACTTCCTAATCAATGAAATTAGATAAAAAAATTTTTTTTGACTATTGTTCATTATCTTTAATTATCCAATCTTCCTATTTTCACTTACCTTCACGAACTTGCACATAATAACATAGAAGACCAGAGATAGAAGAGAAGAGAAGATCTCAAACACGACCTTTTAGCCTTAGACCATGACCTCCTAGTCTCAGATCTGCAACAATAAAGACTAGAGACATGCTTCTTTTTTCTTCACGTCGACAACTTGCAATTGACAACCAATAACATCTATTTCTTCTTCTTTCTTCCAGTTAGCGACCAGCAACATCAGAGCATCTCCCAATGACATCATGGGAGATGGTGGGGGGATAATATTTACCTCAAATTTTGGTGTCTTCCTCTTCTCCTATCTTCCAATGGTCATGGGCTAGGGATTAAAAACAGATGTTTAAGTTCCGTTAGGGTGAGGGGTGGAATTGCTATATTTTTAATAGTTAAATTGTACTATTAAATATTTTAGAATTATAGTTAAAAAATATTTTAGGGTGTTTAGTACACCTTAACTCAACATTATTGACAAACCCATATTTTTATATATTTATTCATATCATTTTAGTGGGTTTTTGTCATTAATATGATCCTTAATTGTATATTTATACGCTAATTAAATCAATATACCTTATATTAAATTAATGCTTAAAATATGCGTAATTGTCATATTTTTATAATTTCTCCTAAATAATTATGTTTAGAATAAAATGTATTATATTATTATGATTTTATATTTTAGGAATTTAGGAAAAATCAGAATTCACAAATGATAACAAAGGATAATAAAACTAGAAACTGTATAATAAGACCCAATAGGTCAAATCTTATAATTTGACTTGTGTCTCTTGTTAGTTTAAATTCTATTTTATAAATTATTGAGTTATAATTAAGCATTGAATTTTAATATCTTTAGTCCTATTTTATTATTCTGGTAGCAGTTAATAAATTAGGATTTGAAAAATATTTTATGACAATTCGAGGTGGCTCAGTTGTTGGAATAAAAGCTTAAGTATAATTCTCTATTCATTATTTATAATTCTCATATTTATTGAAGCTATGATTGCCTGTGTTATTAAATTAGAGGATTACTTTTATTAATCACCTTCGAATTTATTCTTTTAACTTATTATAATTAATTATTCTTTTCTTTAAACTAACAATACCAAAAATATTTTATTTAAATTTATTTTTATTTTATTGCATTTAGTTGTTAGTCAATCAAAATAAATCCCATTTTTTAGCATAGGTTGCATTACGTTTAATTATTTAGGAATTAAATTTTATTTTTAGCTCCTCAAAGAGAACGATCCAAAGTTGCACTATACGCAATTCTTGATTTAAATTTTTGAAGTAACCCCAAGACGACATTGGACTTTAAGGTTGTTTTAATACAAAGTAAGTGTGTGTTTGGGAAGAGGCCAAAACCTAGTTTTAGGTAAAACTTAGGTTTTGAGAAATTTTAAATTAAACAGCTATATTTGTTTAATGGGTTTTTGGACTAAGCCATGATTTAAAATTAAGGTTTCAAATAAGTTAGTCAGAGTAGTTTATAGAATAGTAAAAGAGCTTATGAACTAACCAATTACTATATTACTCCTACTTTTTCTTACACTATATTTCCTACTTTTTTTACATATTCTCTCATTTCTTTTCTTATACTCTCTCTCATCTCATATCTTATCTCTGATAATTTAATACTCATATAATTTTTCGTAATTTACCAATAATAAAAGTACTTTTAAAAATAACTATCTAAATACTCATTTATTTAAAATTATTTTTTTTTCATAAACTCTTATCTAAAATTTATGTTTTAAAAGTTATTCAATTTTTTTTTTATAAATTTATTTTTAAAATCTTATCTAAACCGGCTTAAACGTGAATACATGCGTTGCAGCGTAGGATGAGATAAATGATCAAGAGGCATTGTTGATGATGACCTGTCATCGATCGATTATATATTTTATATTCCCACCTATATAATTTACTTATTTTGTATTTTTGTTAAAGATGCCAGCTTTGTATACAACATGAAACGACAATTTTGTTTTTGTATTTAAACGCGACTAAATAATTAATATTAAACATTAAGATACGCGACAATGTTTTTACTAATGTGAGAGTAGTATAAGTTGCAAAAAAAGTGAAATTCATTGAAAAAATAAAATAAAATATAATTAGATATAATTTAATTGAACTACTTAATATAATTGATTGGGTGAAAATTGAATTATAACATTAAAATACTGTATTCATCAGGTCACTTGAGGAGAATTGAGCTTTTATATCTCCCCATTCGCTTTAAGAAAATCAAATTTTTATATATAAATAAAATGAGATACCTATATATAATTTCTACTATTATTTTTTTTTAATAATCACAATTTTTTAAGAAAAATTGGGAGGAAATCCCCACTGAAATATTTTTTAGGGAAAAGAATATAAATCAGAGTATCAATACTCCATACAAAATTTATAAAATATCAATATTTTTATTAGGTCCTTTTCATCAATAAAATTTTTAATTAGAAATTTTTTTCTCAATTTTCCCATCTTTTATCTTATGTATTTATTTATTTTTGCATCTCCAAATTATCTAGTTTATAAAAGTAAAATGGTGCTTTTCATAGGTGATGATTTGTGCTTCAATTATATGAAATCGATGGTGACCGTTGACTGGATGATGGACGGTGAGGTGTTGATTATAACGCTAAGCATCCCATGCTCGTACGTCCATTGGATTTCAGTTTAGTTCTGCGTAAGGCTAGCGGCACTCCTAAGATATTTCAACATCAGTTAAATATGATAATCCCTCAGACTTCATAACAAATATTAAATAATTTTGTGGGACATTTTTAAGATTCATATATTTCAGTCTTTTATTTCTTCCTCCCAACTATAATTCATAAATATGGATTCTAGAAGGAGTCATATTCTGAAGTGACATTTCTTCTCCAAATACATCCCTGCGTGATTACCGAAAACCTTATCTTTTCTTTCAGTTTCAAGCGTTGAAAATGGCAGTCATCCCTCAAGAAGCCAAACATTCACGGCAGCCAAAACCAACCCATTTGTATTATGCCTTTCAAAGACCGGCGATAAAAAGGAGAAACTCTGGTTGTTATATGTATATCTAATGAAGATACAGATTGCAGAGGACTTATGTTTAAGTTTATGGCCTTGGTGCTTTTGCTGGTGGCAGCAACAATAGTCCTAGTAGTGAGTGGCACAGATACAAGTTTCATCTTTAACTATGGATTCCAATCTGCTAATTTAGCCATGGATGGTGTTTGTTCTGTTACCTCCAATGGCCTCCTCCTACTCACCAACCAAACCAGGCTGCAAATGGGTCATGCATTTTACCCTAATCCAATCCTTTTCACAAACACTTCTTCTTTCTCTACCACCTTCGTTTTCGCCATTAGACCTTTATATCCAACTCTGGGTGGTCATGGATTGGCTTTTGTGATAGCTCCAACTACAGCAGCATTTCAAGGCGCCATTGCCGGCCAGTACCTCGGCCTCTTCAATGAAAGCAACAACGGCAACTCCACAAACCATGTGCTTGCAGTGGAAATCGACACCAGCCAGAACAAAGAGTTTGATGATATCAATGATAACCATGTTGGAATCGATATCAACGACTTGAATTCTACGAAATCTGCTCCTGCTGGATATTATGTTAATGGGTCAGGGTTTCAGAATCTAACCCTTAACACTGGCCTTCCAATGCAAGTGTGGGTGGACTATGACGGAGGCAAGAAGCAAATTGACGTCACCCTAGCTCCAATCAACGTTAACAAGCCCGAAACTCCATTATTGAGGTTGTCCCAGGATCTTTCAAATATTATAAAAAATACTAGTTATGTCGGATTCTCAGCGGCCACTGGGTCAGTGATGACTTCTCATTATGTTCTTGGTTGGAGCTTCAAGCTCAACGGGGAGGCACAAAACCTTCAATTCTCAAAACTCCCCAAACTTCCACAACTTGGAGGAAACAAACGATTTGTGATTTTAACAGTTGTGTTACCTCTGTTGTCACTTTGTTTCATATTTTTGGTGATTTTATCGATCATTTATTTCAAATATAGGAAGAGGAAATTTTCTGAGATTGTGGAGGAGTGGGAGCAAGACTATGGTCCTCACAGGTTCAAATACAGAGATCTCTACATTGCCACAAAGGGATTCAGAGAGAAAGAGCTTCTCGGCAGTGGTGGTTTTGGCAGAGTCTACAAAGGGGCAATGCGTGGTTCCAAAATTGAGGTTGCTGTGAAGAAAGTCTCCCATGAATCCCGACAAGGTATGAGGGAATTCATAGCAGAAATCGTGAGCATTGGTCGTCTACGCCATCGAAACCTGGTATCTCTCTTGGGATATTGCAGGCGAAAAGGTGAGCTTCTTTTGGTTTATGATTTCATGCCAAATGGAAGCTTAGATAAATACCTCTACAACCAGCCCACAGTGACACTGAATTGGATGCAAAGGTTTAGAATCGTCAAAGGCGTAGCTTCGGGATTGTGCTATCTGCATGAAGAATGGGAGCAAGTTGTGGTTCATAGAGACATAAAAGCAAGCAATGTTCTGCTAGATTCGGAGTTCAATGGCAGGTTAGGAGATTTTGGTCTTGCAAGATTATACGATCATGGGAGCGACCCAGCAACTACACATGTGGTGGGGACCTTGGGATATCTGGCACCAGAGAACACAAGAACAGGGAAAGCCACAACAAAGTCCGATGTTTTTGCTTTTGGTGCGTTTTTGCTAGAGGTTGTATGTGGGAAAAGGCCTATAGAGAGAGGAAGTGAAGAATTCATTTTGGTGGATTGGGTTTATGGGTTATGGAAGAAGGGTGAGATTATTGAGGTAAAGGATGAAAATTTAGGAAGAGATTATAACATAGAGGAGGTAGAATTAGTGTTGAAATTGGGGCTTCTGTGTTCGAATTATAAGGCAGGGGAAAGGCCAAGGATGCGCCAAGTTGTGCAGTATCTGAATATGGAAGTGCCATTGCCTGATCTGCCATTGCTAACGATGTCGTCTCCTTCATGTTGTGGATTTACAACAGAGTTTGAAGACACTGGAATGTCGTTTCCATCTTCAAGTGTGGTCGTCGATGGCTATTTATCTCGCACTTCAATACCTGAATCCATTCTCTCTGGAGGTCGCTGATTTCCTTTTAATCGAAGACATGGATATATGTATATGGGACATAGCAGTTGAAGTACTTGTACTCTTGGTTGGTACGGTTGCATAATGTTTGTATAACATGCTTATTTTTCCTCAGTTACGTTGTATTATTTTGTCACCTGTGCTCTATATGCAATTTAGAATTAAATGTTTGTATAACTTTATCCCTCTCAACATCCACGTCATCATTTGCCTCTGCTTCGACCAGTTCAACAACCATAAGAGATGTTCCAACACTAAAAAGGAAAAAAAAAAAAATCAGCTGATAACTTGTGCCGATCTAATATCTGCGTCAAGAGATGTTTTAACTGTTCATTGTTCTTTGTAGGGCCGAAAGAGATAGCATACCCGGAAGCCTTGCATATCTTTAAATAAAATAAATAAACTGATTCACTGTTTGGATTAACTTTTTAAAAGTAAATTTTAAGTATGTGAAAAAATTTAGTTTAAAAGTATCAATATGTGTAATGCTCCATTTCCTATTTATAAATAGTCTCTTACAAACATTTTTACATTCTTATTTTTAAGTCTTTGGGCAAAATTTATTAAATAATTAATATTTTTTAATAAAAAAAATATTGAGTGTGTGACTTAAACGGGGCAAGGGTCCTATTGCCATCCATTTATTTAAAATTAATACCCCCAATAAAATAAAAATAAATAATACATAAATTTATAAAAAAACTATTTAGTTTTAAATAAATGGAGGATAATGGAGCGGTCTCAATAGAGAGGTCCCAAAGTCCCAAACCCCTCAGGGGACCCTACCTGACTTCGACGGAGCTGATAATCCATCCCAACTAATAGAGAGTTGAGTGCATGTGAACGAACCCTACCTATTTTGTCTCGCAGTCGATAATTAAAAATAGACAATATATATAACTATAAAAAATTCAATTTTGCGAAAATGGATTAAAAAAATCGATTTTTATTTCTCGGTCCTCACTCTCTCTGCATACTTCTTCATTTTCTAATGTATAGCTTTGCCTTACATTCATCTGATTATAAAAAATATTTCTTTGTTGGATTGCTCAAGAAATATTTTCTATATAAGTGAAATATTTTTTGGATTATAGGATTACTTCGGTATTCCTCCACCACTTGTAAACTTCATTTTATAGTTTGTCATGCTTGCCTTATGCAAAACCTCCTAAAATTAAAGCCATAGATAGTTTTGTGTTCCATTATCTAAAGTTTAAAAAATATCCTAAAATATAAAAGGATATTAGTACTAGACTAGAGGCCCCTCTTTAAAAGATGGCCTCTCTCTCTCTCTCTCTTATATATATATATATAAACACGCATTATAAGTTAAAGTATATATTTAATTTTTTATATTTATATTAAGTTTTATTTTATTGTTTTAAGTTTAAAAAATATACTTTTAATATTTTAATTTTAACACCATTAAATTTATTAATAGAAAATATTGATTCTACGAATTTAAAATGATAACTGTGCAATTAAATACTAATAAAATATGTTTATATTTTAGTCTATCTAATATAATATTTTAATTTTAATTTTATACTTAGTTTTTAATTACACAATCATCATTTTAAATTCTTTAAATTAGCATTTTCTATTAATGAAGTCAATCGTATTAAATTTAAAAAAATTAAAAGTACACTTTTTAAAGTTAAGGAACTAAAATAACATTTGATGTAAATATGAAGGACCAAATATATACTATTAGCCTACATTATATTTAATATAAGTTATTTATTTAATTTAAGTAGATTAAAAAAATTAATTAATAAATACTTAATTATAATATATATAGCCTTATTTTCTCTAATATTTTTGTATAGTATGAGTTTATATTATAATTTTGATAAATAAAATGAATTAAGATGTGATATTTAGTACCACAACCAACTTTGAAACTAAGGCTATATCTAGATGGGAAATATATATATATATATATATATATATATATATATATGAACCGGGGGGAAAATGGCATCGAACAATAAGTCAAACCATTTAAGGCAGAAATCAACAAAATTTGAGTCCATTTGAACGGGAGGGAGTACTACTAACGCGTTTTTTGTGACGTCTTGTATCCAAATTATGATATGACTGCATGAAAATGGCATCAATCAATAAGCCAAACCATTTACGGCAGAAGTCAACAAAATTTGAGTAAATTTAGAATGGAATATTCCCCTTCAATGACCTGCCCCCCAAAAAAGGGAGAAACAACTGGTTGTTGGATATATGTTTTTTGAAGATACAGAGAGCAGAGGACACTTGTGTGTGAAGCTTACTATGGCATCGTTGGTGCTTTTGTTGGTGACAACAATGGTATTACAAGTGATGAGTGGTACAGATACAAGCTTCATCTTCAATAATGGCTTCCAATCTGCTAATTTAACCATGGATGGTATTTCTTCCACCACTTCCAATGGCCTCCTCCAGCTCACGAATGAAACCAAGCTACAAAAAGGCCATGCTTTCTACTCAAATCCAATACTTCTCACAAACACTTGTTCTTTCTCTACCACTTTTGTTTTCGCCGTTAGAAATTTATATCAAAATTCGAGTGGCCATGGACTGGCTTTTGTAATATCACCAACAAAAGCATTCCCAGGTGCTCGTCCCGCTCAGTACCTAGGCCTCTTCAACGAAACCAGCCACGGTAACCCAACAAACCACGTCTTCGCTGTGGAACTCGACATCACTCAGACAAGTGAGTTTGACGATAACGATGATAATCATGTCGGAATCGATATTAACGACTTGAAGTCAACGAAATATGCTCGTGCTGGATATTATGCTCATGGGATTGGGTTTCAGAATTTGAGCCTTAAGAGTGGCCTTCCAGTGCAAGTGTGGGTGGACTATGACGGAGGCAAGAAGCAAATTGATGTCACCCTAGCTCCAACCAACATTAACAAACCCAAAATTCCATTATTGAGGTTGTCTCGGGATATTTCACATATTATAAAGAATCCTAGTTATGTCGGATTCTCAGCTTCCACTGGGTCACAATTGACTTCTCATTATGTTCTTGGTTGGAGCTTCAAGCTCAATGGGGAGGCTCAAAACCTTCAATTCTCAAAACTCCCAAAGCTACCACGACTTGGAGGGAAAAGACAATCTCTGGTTTTTATAATTGTGTTGCCTCTCCTTTCACTGGGTTTAATTCTTTTGGTGACTTTATCGATCATTTATTACAGATATAGGAAGAGGGAATTTTATGAGATTGTTGAACCGTGGGAGCAAACCTATGGTCCTCACAGGCTCAAATATAAAGATCTCTACACTGCCACAAAAGGATTCAAAGACACAGAGCTTCTGGGTTCCGGTGGATTTGGAAAGGTGTATAAAGGGACAATGCCAGGTTCGAATATTGAGGTTGCTGTGAAGAAAATTTCCCAAGGATCGCGCCAAGGCATGAAGGAATTCATTGCAGAAATCGCGAGCATAGGTCGCCTTCGCCACCGAAACCTCGTACCTCTTTTGGGATATTGCAGGCGAAAAGAGGAACTTCTTTTAGTCTACGAGTTCATGCCAAACGGAAGCTTAGATAAATACCTCTTTAAGCAACCCAGAGTGACACTGAATTGGATGCAAAGATTTCGAATCATCAAAGGGGTAGCTTCAGGATTGTGCTATCTGCACCAAGAATGGGACCAAGTAGTAGTACATAGAGACATTAAAGCAAGCAATGTTCTGCTAGATTCGGAGTTCAATGGCAGGTTAGGAGATTTTGGTCTTGCTAGATTATACGATCATGGGGTTGATCCTGCAACTACCCGTGTGGTCGGGACGTTGGGATATCTGGCACCAGAGAACATAAGAACAAGGAGAACCACCTCAAAGTCAGATGTTTTCGCTTTCGGCATTTTTATGCTGGAGGTTGCAAGTGGAAGAAGGCCTATAGACGTAGTAAGTGAGGATATGGTTTTGGTGGAATGGGTTTATGGGTTATGGAAGAGGGGTGAGATCAATGAGGCAAAGGATACAAAATTAGGAATGGAGTATAACGCAGAGGAGGTGGAATTAGTGTTGAAACTAGGGCTTTTGTGCTCAAATTATAGGGTTCAAAGTAGGCCAAGCATGCACCAAGTTGTGCAGTATTTGAAAAGGGACGTGCCTTTGCCTGATTTCTCAGCGCTAATCTCATCTCATTCTTTTTCTGGATTTGTATTTGGGAGGGATACAGAGTTTGATGCCTATTTCTCTCATCAAACAACAATAGCTGAATCGATCCTTTCCGGAGGTCGTTGATTAATTCAGGTAGCATTATTGAATTATATTTGTCCAATGGACACACACATATATATAGTATACACTCTTGAGCTCTCATTTCTGTACTTGATATGTTTTGTTATTGGTGATTTATATGCCTTGGAAAAATGCTATGATTTATAGTTCTACCAACAAGCAAGTGCTATCTTTTTCGGATACAGCGGTTAAAATGGAATTGGTTCCCCTTCGAAAATGAGAGAACTAAGAGACGAAGAGAGATCCAAATCCGTTCGAGTCAGTTACAGCCCCATAGGTCCAAGTAGTGAGTTGTTTGCATTTGGTCGGTGCCATGGGCACGCCCGGTGAGGTCTCTTCACTCAAATACTTCTCTCCTATATGATATAAGGCTAGTTAGAGAATATATTTTAATCACATATAAGGTAATCTTCATTTGGATATTATATTATATTTATGTCCTCAATTACTAAATGAAAGAGATTAATGTGATGAATAAATATTCAAATTTTTATTAGAAAAGATTTTTATATTTAAAATTAGATACTGTCTCAAATATGATTTTTTGTAATATAAAAATACTTATGTTTAAGAAAAACGTCTTCAATTTATCCATTTGAGAGCCATTTGTGTAACATATTAATTTTGATACCCATATACTTAAACAATTTCGCAATATGAACAAGTAAAACCGAGATTTGGTATCCCGAATTCAAATATACAAATGGTCTTTGGGCACTTTAAGTCCTGAAAATTAAATCTTGAAATAAGTTATTTCAAATAAACTCTTCAAAATAGTCAAGTAAGTGATGGCAACATATATAAACAAGGGCCAAACAATATCCACTCAGATAAGACATTAAAGGCTAACATTCACGCAGCTATCAAACCAACCAAAGAGCCCGAGTCAATATAATGAGATATCTTATCTTCATAATGAGTGAACCAAAACTACTTTGTTGCTGTTCTTGCACTTCCATACATGACCCGCCCCCCACCAAAAGGAGAAACTTTGATTCTCTATATATATTCATTTCCTACTTATGAATCACCTTGAAAAAACATTTGCATTCTTATCTATGATGGTGGAAATAAAGATTGAAAGATATAAGGGAAAACCATATTCTGCATATATGTGGGTGGACTATGACGGAGGCAAGAAGCAAATTGGTGTCATCCTGGCTCCAGTCAACGTTAACAAGCCCGAAACTCCATAATTGAAGTTGTCCCGGGATCTTTCTCAAATTATAAGCAATCCTAGTTATGTTGGATTCTCATTATGTTCTTGGTTGGAACTTCAAGCACAATGGGGAGGCTCAAAACCTTAAATTCTCAAAACTCCCAAAGCTACCACGACTTGGAAGAAATAAACAATCAGAATTGTGTTACCTCTGCTATCCCTTTTTTGTTTTTAATCTTTTCGGCTGAAGAATTTATTCTGGTGGATTGGGTTTATGGGTTATGGAAGAAGGGTGAAATTATCGATCCTTTTCTGGAGGTCGGTGATTTCCTTTTGAAGAATGAATACAACATGGGTGAGACACGGCAGTTAAGGACTTGTACTCTTGGCTAGGTTTGCAGTGTTTTTATGACATGCTTGTTTTTGTTCAGGTTTATGCTTTGAAATAGGACGTTTGAACACTCTAGAGGTAAAACAGAATATTTTTGTACTAATTTAAAATATATTCCATATATATATATATATATATATATGCACTAAATATGAGTAGAGTCCATTTAAGGATTTAATCCTTAAACAAATTTCAGAGTCATTTTGTGTAACATCCCAAATTTTGACAGAAAAAATTTATAAGTTAGGTCAAGAGTATTTTTCTATGGAATTAAAAATTTTAGAAGTTAAATTTTAGAAAAAAGATAAAGAAAATAATAATTATTAAAAAAATATATTTTGATACTTAGAAAAATTTTAAAAAAATCATTGAATAAATATTATCAGAATCTAAAAAATTATAGAATATTTTATTTCCCCAAGAGAGGAATAAATGATTCTATAGTTATTTTTCAAATTTTAAAGTTCTAATTTTTTGAAAAATTTTAAAAATAGCTAGAGGTTAATTTTTGAAATAAAATTTTTAGAAAAATTATCTTATGAACTATAAAATATATTATAGGAAGAAAATATTTATTTTATAAATAGGATTAATTTCTATAAATTTCTAAATGTTTTAGAATATATAGAAAAGTGGTAAATTGGAATTAAAAATTAAGACTGAAGGGTAATATGGACTTTCTAACCCCACCAGTCCTAACTCACGTGACTTCCTGTCCGTTTAAACACCTCAGTTCCTTCGCTCTCTTCTCATTGCATCATCGTCAGCTTCCAACATTCCAGAACCAGAATGGGAGCGGAGTGAGAGAGAAAGAGAAGGAGCGGAGTGCTGAGGCGTCGGAAGGGTGGCTGGAGGAGTGACGAGCTCGAGACGCCGGATATCAAACTCGCAGCGCCGTCGACCGACAAAGGTGAGCTCTCTACTTCCGTCTTCTTGTCCGATTCCTCTGTTTTCTTTCGGTTTTGGGGGTTGGGTCACCGATTAAAGTTGAGATTTTGAGTAAAAAATGGGCGATTCAGCTAATATAAGTGAATATTGAAGCTCTTAAACACAGATTCTAGTCTAAAGCGTGGGTCTTTGTGACTGTCTTCTCCTTGGGTTATTGGTATCTGACCCACTAGCTTGTCTTCCTCCACCATTGACATCTTATCTACTTTCCGGTCGAACGTTTCGTGTTGGGTCAAGGGTGAGTGTGTCAGAGTTTCGACTTTTCCTTCCTCTATGGTACTGGGGTGATGTGGCGGAAATTTGGGAATTAAAAGAAGAGTTAGAGTGTAAATCTAACTGAAATTTGAAGGCTAATGAATTCATTTTGGGTATGTATTGCCTTTCTATACATTTTCTGGTTGTTGAGAGTGGAAGAATGATGCAGGTCTGTTTTGCTTTGATTTTTTTTAATTCAAATCTTGTTAAAGAAGAGAGTCAGGAAGTTATATAATCTCGTGTGGTTGTTTGGAGTTGATTGGTTTGTAATTTAGGAACTAAGAAGCTTTTTCTATAATTTAGCATTTGAATGAACACTAAATGTTTGATAAAATGTGTGAATGAGAACTTGTTTGATTGAGAATATAAGTGTGGTTATTGTGCTAATGATTAAATTTAGCATTATAGTTTTTCAATGTCTATGGTGTAATTTGGGAGAACAAGGATATTGCCAAAGGGGTAAATGACGGTGAAAAAAAAAAACACGGGTGCTATAGAATCAATGAAATTTGTTTTATATTCTTAAATTTCCAAGGATATAAAAAGAGAGGCATTGAGAGGTAATTCTATTAAGCTTGACGAGGTTAGTGATTTTTAAACTACTTAAGGGTGTGGTGATGGAGCTATATGTGTAAGACAAATAATGGTATATGTCTTACAAATAATTGCTTTAAATTATAGTATTGTTTATACTCCTTCTGGTTGTTTTGATACCTTGTGAAAAACTAGTAAGTAGTGAAGATTATGGAATGGAAATCCTATAGAGTTTAACAAGGTTTATATTTGTTATTGAAAGGGAAGTGGACTTTGTGATAAGATGAGGATGTAGAGGATAGTATCGGATAATTATAAACTATTTAGTTTCTATGCTAGACTTGAAAAATAATTATATATACTCTATAGTTCATATAAGTGTTTATATATATACATATTGGTTGTTGAAATTATAGTTCTAAATGCTTATAAAGTATATGATTGTGTTTGAGTGCTGGAAAAGATAAAAGTTAAACGAAGGTTTTTTATGAAGGAAATGGAGGAATTTTGTGATTAAGATTTTGGTAGATTTATACAAGATTACAATTGGGTGATAACGATGCTATTTGTATGATAGGGAATTGAGGTTGAAGCATATTAAAAGCTATCAAATATAATAGATTATAGCTATTGGAATTATTAAGAGAATGAATAATGTTCCATAATAATTCATTTTTAAATGATACTTAACCATTTGTCGTATTTTTATCAATTTATCAATTCTCTTAAATATTATTTAATCAAAGCAAGTTTATTGAAATTATATCTATTGATTATTGACAAATAAATGTTTAGATGAAATAAGGATTTTATTTATTTATTTATTCTACTTCAATTTTGATTTTATTAAATGATTATTCATGAATCTCACAGGAAATCTTTGATATGTTCTTTTGAACATTCATACTAAGGTCTTCTCGTATACAATAGTCTTTATGAGTATATACTATGAAGAGAATATTTCTGATTACAAAAGGTAAATTGACCCCAAGTTTGCTTGATAGTATTATATGAGAGGATTGAATACAGAATGTTGGTTATTAATAGTAGGACTGTTAGTACTTAGTGTGTCATGGTTAAAATTGAGCTTGCTTGATGATCATGGGCACAGTAGTCACTCTTGATATTTGTGGGATTTACTCTCACGATTGTTAATCATAGGTCTCATACTTGCTGGTGCTTTCGTGACCTTGGTTACTTATTTTCGTGAACTTTGTGTTAGGGTTCACCCGAGCACATGTATCAAATTAAGTTATTTCAAATTATAGTTAGAGTGCTGGTTTTCAATATACCCATAGTTGACGCTAACGTAGAACGATATTTTCCACATCGGGTATTTCGGAAATTTTACATTAATTAACATGAGGACGTAGAAACTGGAACGTAAAAAGAAAAAAATGATTCCATGTCAAATTCTTATTCTCCGAGTTAGTTAAACCACAAAGCATATTCCCAAAAAAAAAAAAACACAAGCCAAAACTAGGGAGTAGATTTGGCTACCCTATCTGTTTATATTAAAATTGGATAATCCAGATTCTATATCATTTATTTTTATATTTTTAATATTTTTTATTTTAATAGAGGCGGATATAAAATAAAAATAATTTTTTAACTATCATTTTGTAAGAAAATAATTTTATTAGTTTAAAATTATGAATAAAAAAACTTTAAATTTAGGCTATTCAAATTAAATTTAAACAGTTGAAATTTAGGTATGGCATGAATGCTGGTAACGAAATGTATGGGGTTCCCAAAAATTAAAGGGTCATATCAAATCAAACGAAGGTTTGAGGATTAAATATCTCAACCCAATTCAAGGATCACCTAGGGGATCCTATCGGTTTTTAATATAAATCTCTTTCACTTATTTTATATAGATTAATAAAAGTAGTTAAAAGTACTTTATATTATGAAATAATATAAAAAAAAAATCCAACACACCTTTTACCAATTTTTAGATTGTTACAAACGGAGGAAGACAACCGTGCTTTCGTGACATCTTCTTTCTAAATTGATATGACTGCACGATGGTGGAACATCTTACTTGTTCAATAGTCGCCGTTGAAAATGGCGTCAACCAAGAAGGCACACCATTTACGGCAACCAACCGCCACGGCCAAATGTCAATTAAAAACCCCATATTCTCCTTCAAAGACCTGACGCCAAAAAATAGGAGACACTCTGATTGCTGTATATATATTTAAAGAACACATTGATTCTGAGACAGCCATGTGTGTGAAGAAGCTTATGGCGTTGGTGCTTTTGTTGGTGACAAGAATGGTACAAGTGAGTGTTGCCGATACAAGTTTCATCTTTAATTCTGGGTTTCAATCTGCTAATTTAACCATGAATGGTATTTCTTTCATCACTTCCAATGGCCTCCTCCAGCTCACCAATCAAACCAGGCTTCAAACAGGCCATGCTTTCTACCCAAATCCAATACTTCTCACAAACACTTCTTTCTCTACCACTTTTGTTTTCGCCATTAGATCTCAATATCAAACTCTGAATGGTCATGGAATGGCTTTTGTGATTTCTCCAACAAAAGCATTTCCATATGCTAATAGTGGCCGGTACTTCGGCCTCTTCAACATAAGCAACAATGGGGACCCCAAAAACCATGTGCTCGCTGTAGAATTCGACACCTTCCAGAACAATGAGTTTGAGGATATCAATGATAACCATGTCGGGATCGATATTAACGGTTTGAATTCCACAAAATCTGCTCCTGCCAGATATTATGTAAATCGGTTTCAGTTTCAAAATTTGAGCCTCAACAGTGGCCTGCCCATGCAGGCGTGGGTGGACTATGATGGAGGCAAGAAACAAATTAGCGTCACCATAGCTTCAATCAATGTTAACAAGCCCGAAACTCCATTGTTAACGTTGTCCCAAGATCTTTCTCAAATTCTAACGAATCCCAGTTATGTTGGATTCTCATCTTCCAATGGGTTACTGAGAGCTTCTCATTATGTTCTTGGGTGGAGTTTCCAGGTCAATGGGGAGGCTCAAAAGCTTGATATCTCAAGACTCCCAAAACTCCCACCACTTGGACGAAACAAACAATCTATAATTTTGCCAATTGGGGTAACTCTCCTATCACTTTGTTTAATTGTTCTTGCTGGTTTATCTATAGTTTATTACATATACAGGAAAAAGAAGTTTTCTGAGATTGTTGAGGAGTGGGAGCAAAACTATGGTCCTCACAGCTTCAAATACAAAGATCTCTACATTGCCACAAAGGGATTCAGAGAGAAAGAGATTCTCGGCAGTGGTGGTTTTGGCAGAGTCTACAAAGGGACTATGCCAGGTTCCAAAATTGAGGTTGCTGTGAAGAAAGTCTCCCATGAATCCCGACAAGGTATGAGGGAATTCATAGCAGAAATCGTGAGCATTGGTCGTCTACGCCATCGAAACCTGGTATCTCTTTTGGGATATTGCAGGCGAAAAGGTGAGCTTCTTCTAGTCTATGAGTTTATGCGAAATGGAAGCTTAGATAAATACCTCCACAACCAGCCCACAGTGACACTGAATTGGATGCAAAGATTTAGAATCGTCAAAGGCGTAGCTTCGGGATTGTGCTATCTGCATGAAGAATGGGAGCAAGTTGTGGTTCATAGAGACATAAAAGCAAGCAATGTTCTGCTAGATTCGGAGTTCAATGGCAGGTTAGGAGATTTTGGTCTTGCAAGATTATACGATCATGGGAGCGATCCAGCAACTACACATGTGGTGGGGACCTGGGGATATCTGGCACCAGAGAACACAAGAACAGGGAAAGCCACAACAAAGTCCGATGTTTTTGCTTTTGGTGCGTTTTTGCTAGAGGTTGTATGTGGGAAAAGGCCTATAGAGAGAGGAAGTGAAGAATTCATTTTGGTGGATTGGGTTTATGGGTTATGGAAGAAGGATGAGATTATTGAGGCAAAGGATGAAAATTTAGGAAGAGATTATAACATAGAGGAGGTGGAATTAGTGTTGAAATTGGGGCTTCTGTGTTCGAATTATAAGGCAGGGAAAAGGCCAAGCATGCGCCAAGTTGTGGGGTATCTGAATATGGAAGCGCCATTGCCTGATCTGCCATCGCTAATGATGTCGTCTCCTTCATGTTGTGGATTTACAACAGAGTTTGAAGAGAATGGAATGTCGTTTCCATCTTCAAGTGTGGATGGCTATTTCTCTCGCACTTCAATACCTGAATCCATCCTTTCTGGAGGTCGTTGATCTCCTTTTGAAGACATGTATGAGACATAGCAGTTAAGTACGTATACTCTTGCTTACGTTGCATAATGTTTCTGTCTTTTGTCATTAACTTTAAAAAACTATGTTAGGCTGTTCATAGTTCAGATAAACATTGTAATACGTATTATTGTAAACTCAAAAAGAACTTTTTTTTCCCCGACCCGAACTTAGAGATCCAATAACAAATCACGTGCCAAGTACTTTGAAAATTAATCAGTCGATAAATTGTGCAGATCTAACATGTAGTGTCACATCCTAAAATTTATACTGTGACCAACACAAAATATAAATAAATTCATATTCTGAAAGCTTAACATCTTAAATAAAACATTCAAATTATCCATAACAATTTCCAAAATAAACATAATTTTTTTTCCTAAGATTTATGTGGAGTATTTACCTTATTTTCAAAATAATACAAGCACTTTCTAAATGATAAATATATCAAAAATAGTTTTGTCAAAAACGACGCTTTGAATCGGCAACGTACCCTTCACTGCTCAACAGGAAGGTTATGGTCACCTGAACTATCTGAGGCCAAATAATCTACTCGTGAATAACGTCCCAAAAATATGATTCAAAAAAATGTGAAAATAAACATTGCATAATCATGTTGAAAATATATTTCATAATATTTCTAAATTTGATGCAAACTTTTCCTCAAACATTTGTATTTCAGGGAACACAACAATATGAAATTACCATTTCAAATCAATATGAAATAACCATTTCAAATTAATCATTGAAAAACAATTCTTTCAAAACCATAATCTTTTCTGTAGGACTTCAACAGAATGAAAATATACATGGACACACAGTCCACGAGGGTAACTAACCAATCTAGTGGCTCAAGGCCACTAGCCATCGCGAATACGAGACCCACGTATATCCGTCGCGAGTACGAGACCCACGTATATCCGTCACGAGTACGAGACCCATGTATATCCGTTACGAGTATGAAACCCACGTATATCCGTCGAGCTCAGGTAACCAAGGTGCACCAATGACTAACAGTACTGCTGTTAGCAACCAGCGTTCTATATTCCGTCCTAAAACGTTTCCATCATGCGTGGGGTTTATTTTACATAAAATAATCTCAATCGTTTCAATGTCATAACCTTTGGTAAAATCACTTTAACTTTCCAAGACCCCAACATGTACTTTTGAAATCGGATTAATGTGAAAACATGAAATTCAAAAGAAATATTTCATGAATAACATCAGTTTAATACAACTTTTGCCAAACTCTTTTCAAAAGCTTGTTTGTCCATTTTCATACATAATCAAAATTTCTTTGTAAACCCATCGAAAGAAAATCATTTCTAACTATTTAAACTATAATTTTGTAAGACTGGTTTTTCGTAAATCATATTTGAAATTCAACATTTTCAATAAAATAACAATGTATTTTAAAAATAACTTTAGGGAACGTTATTCACTCACCTGCCACACTCTTAAACCGTTACTCTTTTCAGCTCAACTTCAATTACTTTCACTTCTCAATCCCCTGGTATTTCGAAATAGCATATTAACCTTCTATTCAAAGTTTTGACAGAAATAAACATCTCTCACTTAGTATTTCATTTTAGTACCCGCTACTATCAATCATTTACAATGACTCAATACATAACTCCTAAACCATCAATCAAACAACTTTCTTATATGCAACAATCATAATTATTCACCACAAACTATGGTTCTAGTTAACTTTGAGAATTTCCCAAATCTTGTGTCCATAAATACAAGTTGCCTTATGCCTCCTTTAACTTCCCACACACAGTACAATCTGATTCAAGCACATAGGTATATGTATACATAGCTATGCTGCCCAAACAGGGAACAAAAGTACATTCTCATGATTTCCTATTCTATTCCATTTCATCATCCTTTAATGACCTCTAGGAGCTATGAATATAAGACTTTTCAGATTTACAAATCAATTTAACATAGCTAAAAGCAACACAACTTTCAATATTAATCATCCATTTCAAACCCAAACCACTTTATATATAATCTCCTTTCATTTTAACCCTCAGCATATTGACTTTAATTACATTATCCCAAAATAAGCTACCCAATGTAGCAATCTGATTTCAAAGAACCTGAAGCTTCAAAACCCAATGAAAACCCGATTGATCAAATTAGTTTCTTCACCCCTCAACCCAATGAAAAATCAAATAGCTATTGATACAAAATCACAACTTTCAATCTTAACTTCAGAACCACCCACACACACAGAGGCAACAGGTCTCTGTTTTGGTGACTGACTCAAGAACAAAAAGGAATATCAATTAATCGCCGCAATAACAACAGTTTTGAAATCAACCAATCTCATTCATCAAGCTCCCAACTTTCAGCATTCTCACCTACAATACACATACACTGCACACAATGAACACACACACATAGCAGCACAACCGCAGCATAAATGTTTTTATATATATATATATATATACCCGACACCATTGGTTAAAATCATTCCTGGCAACAACCCTCTTAACAGAACAACAACCATATACATCCATACACAGCACACACACGAAGAGCATAATATACGCATATCTTTTCCCAAAACCAAACCAATGACTATACCGCCCGACAACAACCTCTGACTCTGTTTCCTTTTTATAAATAGTTACAGAACACATACTATCAGTAACCAGAATCAATCCTCAGCCAACACAATAAGGAATGACGGGTTTTTGCTTTCGAAGCTCAGGACCCAGAACAGAGTACCTAATAACGGCAACATTCAAGGTTCAGTCGGTTGACAACCATAACAGAGCAATCCCACACACAATGCTCATTCACACACGAACAACAAACAGAATCCCTCATACCCATGTACCAACACAAACTGTAGGAAGTAGAGCAGGGGCATCGAGGAGGCTTACCTCATTGATTCAATCTACGACTCTCAGCCATGGCAACAGAGAAGAACTTTAAAGCTCTGAAATCCCTACAGTACTGACGGAGGAAACACGACAGCAACTGCTTACCACAGCCATGCCTTGCACGGCAACAGCGACAGGAAGAAAGGAATTGAAGACATAGACTTGCTACAGTAACCGAGATGAACTCTCTAACCTCCCTTTTGACGGTTGGCGGTCTCTGCTTCCTCTGTTGATTCTATCGCGTCTCCCCCTCTCTCTGGCCTACCATAGCGAGACACTGTCTCTCTTACTCTCTCGCCGTCCCTCAGCTCCCTGTATCCTGCCCTCTCCCCTTTATAATAAAGGATGATACTGAAACAAGAAATGGTTAGGCAAATGACAGAAGCAAATGCTTGGGTACACGGAATTGGTGGTGTGATGATTTCCTCGCTGCGCTCCTGCTCAACCCTTCTGTGTCGCCGATAGATTTCAAAGAGGAATGGAGGAGTACGGCGTCTGAAAGGTCAAAAGGAGAAGGGGCAAAGTTGTAATTTCACGCGGGGTCAAAAATGAAAGAAAACCTCACTTCTGCTGTGGCTAGGATTCGAACACATGACCTCTTGCTTATAACTGCGCCTCTTGACCACTCTGCTACTCCACTCTTTGTTATTATGCCACAATAAATAATATATATGTCTTATTAAGTTGATTTTATATTGTGAAATTTTTAAAGCCATTACATGTGCTTTAAGAGATATTTTAACCCATCTAATGTTACTCCTGTGAAGACGTACGTCCTGGTTGGCACTCATAAAGGCTTACATTCACCAACAAAAGACCGAGTCAATCCCATAAGAGTCAAGTATATTAATGAACCAAATTTTAAAACTACTTTAGATCTGCACTGTAAAAATTAAATTTGGATAGTATTGATTTCTAATAAACCACTTTCCACATTCACGTGGCTACAAAACTGACAAATTTAAAACTGACATTTGAAAAAAGGTGTTATTATATAACGGGAGAAATATGTGTAGAAAGTATATGTCTATGAAGAAGCTGAGGGCAATGATGCTTTTGAGGTGACGCCAATTATGTAACTTTTTATATTTAATATTGAATTTTAATTTGATCCCTCTGATCTCTAATTTACCTTCTCTTTTAAAAAAAAATTTGTCAAAGTAACTGACTTTTTATCCCACATGAAATGACAATTTTTTTTAGATGTACTGGGGATTAATGGTGCTGGGAATTGTAAATATATTTATGATGCCTTAAATATAAGTCATATTTAATTAATTTATACATATAAAAAAGTAATTAAATATTAAAGGTGTTGTAAAATTAAAGTCAGTTCAAAGGGAAAAAAAAGTAAAATCAGAGTAGCTTTCAATATTACCTTTTTCTAATTACACTAAACCTCACTATCATATTAAATTTTGCCCTTTTACTGTTACATATCACCATTTTCAATACAGCCTAGGACATATATAAAAAATATTTAATATTCTAATAAACCTATATAGATTATATAGAAATGGAGGAAATATACTAGTATATATATTACATGTTATTGTGTGACATCTTTTATCCAAATGATATGACTGTATTATTTTTTATTTAATTTAAGATGAATTTATATTATATACTATTTTATCTATTTAAATTAGTTAATTAATTTTTATATTAGTTATAATTAATTAATTTATTTAATCTATTTAAAAAAAAATTATCTCTTATTTTTTGGTTGGGTACAATTTTATCTCTTATTTTAAGACTAAAGTAGTACTTTATGTCTTATTTATAAATCACATTCTTTAAAAGTTTCATCTTTGATAACCATGGATATTTATAGTATCTTCCACTCATCTCACTTCCAACCGTCATATACATATTTACAACTTTGGAAACCGGGCGGTTTCATAGGGAACCGAATTCAAGCCTACCAAATACACAAATATATCTCAGTTCCACTTCCATTTCCAATTTTCTCTGCCTCCAATTCCCTGATACCAAACGGGGTGTTACAGCTTCGATTTTTTCTCTCTTAACCATGGATGAACCATTTGACCTTGACCGTTGAGTATGACAGCAATAAACTATCCCAACGAAACTCACGGGCCATTTGACCCTACCCCACACCACTTTGACTCATCGCTCATAATCAATCCCAATTAGATTTTTTCTGCCACCATAAAATGCATGGGATAAAAAATCTCATATCCCTTTCAAAACTAAAGTATAGAAAAAGATCTCCTTGTTAAGACTTTTAAGGCAGCCATGCCTATGAAGCTTATGGCGATGTGGGTTTTGTTGATGTTGGTTACAGCAATAATAGGCCAAGTGAGTGGTGAAGATACCAGTTTCGTCTTTAACTATGGTTTCCGATCTGCTAATTTAGCCATGGATGGTGTTTCTTCTGATATCTCCAATAATGGCCTCCTCCTGCTCATCAACCAAACCAAGCTCCAAAAGGGTCATGCATTTTACCCTAACCCACTTGTTTTCACAACTTCTTTCTCAACCACATTCTTCTTCGCCATTCGACCTCAACACCCTACTCTAGGCGGTCATGGAATGGCTTTCGTAATATCTCCGGCAACAACATTTCCAGGCGCTACTGCTGGACCGTAGCTCGGCCTCTTCAATGGAAAAAACAATGGCAACTCCACAAACCATGTGCTTGCAGTAGAGTTTGACACCAACCAGAACACAGAGTTTGAGGATATCAATGACAATCATGTCGGAATCGATATTAACGACTTGAACTCAGACACATCTGCTCCTGCTGGGTATCATGTTAATGGGTTAGGGCTTCAGAATCTAACCCTTACCAATGGCCTTCCAATGCAAGTGTGGGTGGACTATGACGCAGGCAAGAAGCAAATTGATGTCACCCTAGCTCCAATCTAGGGTAAAAAGCCCGAAACTCCATTATTGAGGCTGTCCCAGGATCTTTCTAATGTTATAAACAATCCTAGTTATGTCGGATTCTCAGCTTCCACTGGCTCAGTATTGGCTTCTCATTATGTTCTTGGTTGGAGCTTCAAGCTCAACGAGGAGGCTCAAAACCTTCAATTATCAAAACTCCCAAAGCTACCACGACTTGGAGGGAAAAAAAATCTGTGATTTTAACAGTTGTGTCACCTCTGTTATCACTTTGTGTAGGATTTCGGGCGTACCTGGAATCGTTTGTTTGACACACTAGATACCCACACGTAACCGGAGCACCCTGTATGGACTCTGGTTCATTTTCACAACAAATGCACAGGAGGAAAATGCAGAAACAGAGCGTCAGAAACAGAGAAGTATATGTTCTACAACACGCTTCATTTCTGTCCGTGTATGTACATATATATAGCCTGTGGGAGGGGAGTTAGATAACCGTATCTAACTCCCTTATTTCAAATTCAAACATTCCCTTTCAATTGCTCCTCACGGTTGGTTGTCAACGGCTCTCTGTTTTCCATCGGTCGGGTCTGATCCACCATGGGTGGATCGCCCGTTTCCTTACATCTCCCACTCACACATGGTGGATTAGATATTATGGCTAAAATCTCATTTTCTTCCTTCTTTCATACTAGGTGCTTTGTCGTGACCGCGTAGGCATGACGTCTCCTTTCGGGCGTTTGTACTAGAAATCCCCTTTACAGAGACCAGCACAAAGCAACCCTTTAGTGCAGCTCGATCAAATAAATTATAGTGCCTTGAATGTCCTAGATTTGCCCATATACACTTTTCTCATGGCTAATCTAATCCCTCTTGAGTCAGTATATATCTCAGATAGCCTCCACTTATGCATAGTATCCACACTTATGAAATTAACAAAATAATATCACAAGGGACCGGTCACAGACACTAGCATGGATATGTATATTCTGGCAATCTTTCTTTCGCCCATATATCATTTTGATATGAATCAACCGCTTTCCTAGCATAATACCTTTGGTTCATATATAATTTGACCATAGGACATATACCAAAGTAGCAATCGCTGAAACATACCTCCATAATATTGTCAAAGTCAAAGGCATTAACGAAAGGATTATACCTTTCTGGAACTCACACAACAATGAAGTAGGGATTGGTTCACTTGCTTTTCATTTTGCGGTTCTTTAGCACATGTGGTATGAATCACATGTTACGGTGTTCCTCTTATCCTTAAAGAGTGTACGTCGTTTTAATTCTATCAATCACACCGTACAGACTTAAGTTTAGACACTCTTAGTATCTAAACCCAAACTCTTCAATTATATTCACATAATATGACGTCAATTTTGAAGAATTTGTCATCTGGCAACAGGTTTTATGGATGTGAGAATCCATTGTTCGATCCATACCTTTATTCATGGATCTCATCTCGACTCACTGCACTTTTAAGCCAAGGCGACACTTATTGTGTTTCTTCT
This sequence comes from Leucaena leucocephala, assembly GCA_037074615.1. NCBI lineage: Eukaryota > Viridiplantae > Streptophyta > Magnoliopsida > Fabales > Fabaceae > Leucaena > Leucaena leucocephala. The sequence continues at coordinate 20,643,974 of CM073554.1, forward strand.
CTACCATATCAGCACTCTTGCTGTTTTACTGGTGAACACATGTCTCATCTTTGAACGCTTCTATAGCATCAAAGGCAGTTGCTCGTGTGAGAGAGCTACCTCTTTCAACCTGTACGACCTACTAGACATTGTATACTTTTACCCAGACATATAAGTAATAATAAATGACATGATATCATTAATAAAAACAAAAGTATTACATACATTCTGTAACTTTACATTTTTAACATGCCAATGGATTTTACATGTTTCTCGAATGTTTCTTTGCCTATTGGCTTGGTCAGGGGATCTGCAACCATACATTTTGTTTAAATGTATTGTACAGTTACAATTTTCTGTGCTATATAATCCCTCACAAAGTTATACTTTATATCAATGTGTTTGGTCTTGCTATGATACTTAGGGTCTTTTGTGTAAGCTATAGCTGCAGTATTGTCATAGTGTATCAACACCGGATTGGTACTCTCGTTCCCAAATCCTAGGTGCTCGATAAATCTCTTCAGCCAAACAGCCTCTTGCGCTGCTGTAGTGCATGCCACAAACTCAGCTTCCATAGAGTGTAAAGCAATGCACGTTTGCTTATTGCTACTCCAACATATGGCGCCGTTGTTAAGCAAGAAGGTGTGTCCTGAAGTCGATCTCCGTTCTTCTTCATCACCGCCTACATCAGCATCGGAATATTCGATTAGGCGTAGATCGCTTCCTTGAATGCATAGTCAGTTGTGCCCTTTAAGTATCTTAAGATCCTTTTCACTGCTTTCCAGTGTTTCTCACCAGGGTTGGACTGAAATCTGCTAACCAGCCCTACGGCATAACAAATATCTGGTCTTGTACACATCATTGCATACATCAGGCTACCAACGGCACTGGCATATGGAACTCTTTCCATTTGCTTTTTTTCTGATTCAATTTTGGGACACATGTTAGAACTCAAGGCCACTCCAATAGCCATAGGGATATCCATGGGTTTGCATTCACTCATATTGAATCGCTCAAGTATCTTATTGATATAATTCTCTTGTGAAAGAGTGAGGATTCTCTTGGAACGATTCCTTCGAATCTTGACTCCAAGTATGTATTCTGCTTCACCCATGTCTTTCATCTCGAAATTTGATGAAAGCCATTCTTTAATAGCTATCACAGAGTCAAGACTATTTCCAGCTAATAGTATGTCGTCTACGTATAAGGATAATATCACAAAGTTACCCTTAAACCGCTTAACGTAGACACAGTGGTCTTCCTCTATCATCTGGAAGTTATACGAGGTAATCGCCTTATGAAACCTCAAGTACCACTGTCTGGATGACTGTTTTAATCCATAAATGGATCTTTTGAGTTTACACTTCTTGTGTTCAAACCCTTTTTCAATGAAACCTATTGGTTGTTCCATATAGATTTCTTCATCCAGATCACCATTCAGGAATGCGGTTTTTACATCCATCTGATGTAACTCTAAGTTTAAATTGTTTACTATTGCCAGAATAAGTCTTATTGAATTGAAGCGCACAACAGGTGAAAAAGTATCCTCATAATCTATACCTTCCTGTTGTGTATATCCCTTTGCAACCAATCGAGCTTTGAATTTGTCAATTGATCTGTCTACCTTTCTTTTGATTTTGAGAACCCACTTGTTCCCAATGGCTTTACGCCCTTTTGGCAGATCAACCAATTCCCAAACTTGGTTTTTCATCATTGAGTCCATTTCCTCTTTCATTGCTTTCTTCCATTCCTCCTTTACAGGACTTGCTAAGGCCTCATGAACAGTGAAGGGTTCATCATCCCCTTCTGGAGTAACTAAGAGTGCTTCTCCTTCTATTTGGAAGCGTCTCTTTGGAACACTTTCCCTGTTACTCTTTCTGGTAGGAGCAATTTGCTTATCTTTTCTTAGTTGTTTCGGTTTTTGTGTTGACCGTTCTTGGCTCCCACTCAGATTGACATGCCTAGATGATTCTGGTCTGTCAATTTGTTCGGCACTGTCCTGTTCCTGAGTCTCATAAAGAGATACAGTGCGGTCAACATCTCCCTTACTGGGAAACTCCGTCTCAATAAATACAGCATCTCTTGATTCTGTTTCAGTCACTGTTCCATCTTCAATTTCACTTATGAATACATATCCTTTTGAGGGTTCAGAGTACCTTATAAAAATACATTTCTTCTCTCTAGGACCCAGTTTCCCATGTCTATGAGAATTGTCATGGATGTATGCCGCCGAGCCCCAAGGTCTAAGTATGCTTAGATCTGGCTGACGTTTGGTCCATAACTCGTAGGGTGTGGAAGTGACTGATTTTGAGGGCACACGGTTAAGTATGAAGGTTGCCATCAATAAAGCATCACCCCAATGTGAAATTGGAAGGTTTGCCTGAGCCATCATAGACCTAACCATGTCTAGAAGAGTTCTGTTTCTTCTTTCGGCAACCCCATTCTGTTGAGGTGTGCCAGGGATAGTTAATTGCCTAATAATCCCTTTTTCTTCACAGAGTTGTTTGAATTGATCTGAAAGATATTCACGACCTCGATCAGTACGTAATGCCTTGATTCTATTGTCCATTTGATTCTCTACTTCATTCACGTATCGTCTAAAGCACTCTAGTGCCTCGGACTTGTGTGAAATCAAATAGACATGACCATATCGTGAAAAATCATTAATAAAGGTAATGAAATACCAAGCTCCGTGTCTTGCCCTCACACTCATTGGACCGCAAATGTCAGAATGGATTAATTGCAATGGGTTTTCGGCTCGTATTCCCTTACCGAATGGTTTCCTGGTAGCCTTACCAGCTAGACAGCTTTCACATAATGACATATCCATGTTAGGGATTACCCCCAACAAGCCTTCTTTAGCCAGTTTAATCATTCTATTTTGATTAATATGTCCTAGTCTAGCATGCCAAATATTCATATCAGGATTATTCGAAGTAATAGCAAAGCAATCATGAACATTAAAGTCATTAGCAAGATCTAAAATAAAGAAGCTTTGAAACCGGAAAGCTGAACCATAAATTATTGAGTTGCTACAAATGTCTGCAACTTTACCATGAAAGTTTACATTAAACCCAAAGTTTAGTAAGCAAATTACAGAAATTAAATTCCGTCGGATGTCAGGAGCATGAAGCACATCATGCAGTATCAAGGTTTTTCCACTACGCAAAACAAGTTTGCAAGTGCCAATGCCTCGAACCTCAATCCTTGCATTATTGCCAACGAAAAGCCACTTGCTTTGATATGGCAACAGACGGTATTCCATAAAAGATCCTCGATCTCGACTTACGTGGTCTGTGGAGCCTGAGTTAATAATCCAAGAAAAAGAAATAGGTTCTGTCAGAAAAATAGTGCTAGAAACAAATGAGACATGTGAATTCACATAATTCACTGTTACCTTTTCGGTCTCAGCCTGTTTAGAACAGTCACGTGCGAAGTGTCTTATTTTCTGGCAGGCAAAGCATTTGACCTTCTTTAGGTCTAGCTTTTTCTTGCCTCCTTTCTTTCCCTTCTTCTTGTATTGTTGCTTGCCCTTCTTGGGTGGAGGACCGCCTTTCTTTCCATTTTTCTGAGATTTCTTGCCCTTTTTAGATTCAGGCTTTGTTTGGGAAGGACCAACACCTTCCATCAAATAGGCTTGTCCAGTGGCTTTATAAGCCTCCAGACGTTCATCCTTTAGCTCCAAATGCTTAGCTACATCACTGAAAGTAATGATATTTTCATTATGGGTCAGATTAACTTTCATGTGCTCCCAACTGGCAGGGAGTGATCTGATGACAGCTTGTACTTGCTGTTCGTCAGATAGATTATGTCCGGCTTCCTTCAGTTCATGGATCATTGTGGACATCTCTCGTAGATGTTGCCTCATAGGATTATTTGGTTTTAGCTTATAGGTATCGAATTTAATCGTCAACCTTCTAAGCTTAGTCGTGGACACTCCTCCAAACTTATCCTTTAAGGCAATCCACATTACCTGTGCTGTTCTGTGTGTCTCAAACTCACACATTAAGTCATCAGCCATTGCGCTCAGTAGGGTGATTCTTGCAATGCTATTCTTCTTTTTTCAGGATTGGTAAGCTTCCTGGTCTCTCCTGTGCTGGGCCGTATTGCCAGCCTCAGGTTCTACCATGGCCATTGTTAATGGCTCAATGGCATCCTGTTCTTCTAGAATATATTGGACCTTTCGGTGCCAAATATCCCAATTGTCCCCGTTGAGTTTTTTCCCCTTGTTTAATTCAGCAATAATGTTCTTTGATGCCATTGTTCAATATCGGTTCTGTGACAAACCTTTCCTACATTAATTTATTGAACCATAGAACATTTGAGTGAATTTACACACATATATATAGCACATATAAAGTATACAATGTCATGTACTTTTATTAATTTTTAATCAGAAAATAATAATATCACTAGACCCATGATCAGGAGAATACATTTGTACCTCCCATCACACAAGAACTAGCAATGCCATCATTCTCTATCAAAATTAATATAAGTACTTGTCTCATCAAATATTACTTTTCAGAATACTCATCATCTAAAAAAACCTCCCACTTATCAAAAAATATACATGAATCATAACATATAAAGAATTAAAATGAAACATATTTTTCTTGCATACAAGACATGTAATAATAATAAGTCTTTACAAAGAAAGAGAATAAAAGTATGTCTTTAACAAAGTAAAGCAATGGAAATCAAAGTAAAAAACATACATCATTCGATATGAGTTTTACAATATTCTAACATAGCTTTTCTTAGCTTCTTGAGCTCACGAGGTATCTTTTTAAGGTTAGATACAAATTCTATTCTTGTAAGCCAATTTTTCTTTCTGATGCGTCCTGGATTAGGCTTTCCTCTAACTCTTGTAGCTCTTATAAATTCCATTATGACTTTTATGCTTCTTATCTGTCATGCCTTCAATGTATTTACCAATGAAGCCATTAATGCCTTTCATGTTTGTTAACATAGCTGCATCTCTTTCAGCTATGTTCATGGCCAAAGTAGGGGTAAGAGATTGATTCACTTCTTCTCCATCCTCAACTTGAGGTTCACCGTTAAGAGTAATCACCCTCTTGGAGTTTAAATCTGAAGACATCATTAAAGGCTGTAGAGGAAGTGGTTTGATGGGGAATAATGTTTCCGAGAACGGTCCGGAATCATCTCTTTCTTCTGGTTCCTCTTGTGGAACTTCCTCTATCAACTCCTCTGGATCTTCTTCAGAAACATTATCAAGATCTTGCTCTGGATCCTCCTCAGGTTCCCCCTCGGGATCCTCTTGAAGATTTTCCTCTGGGTTATTAACCTCATCCAAGAATGAGATATCATCATTTATAGTATATCCCAGAGATTCAGTGTTAGATGAACTCATTTTCACCTAAATAATAACACATATTAATTATCATAATTTTCTGGAATTTTTAAACACTAAAAAATACCAGAAAATACACTGAATATTCATAAATAGGTCCAGAATTACCTCCCAAATTAGGCAAATTCTATGTCAAAATAAAGATCTTGATTTTAGGGATTTTTAGGAACAAACCGCATCTCAAACGGAGGTCCCACGCACCCTCACGCGCCCCAAGAAGGAAAAAATCAGAAAAAATAAAAAAAACTGAACGAAGCCCACTCTCGGCTGCTGGCACGTGTACTGCACGCGCCAGTCTGGTGCTGCCACGTGTCGCCACCAGAATTTCCCCCAATTAATTAATTTTTTTTTAAATTAAAAAAAACGATTTTTTTAATTTAAAAAAAAAACTTTTTTTTTTCTTGGGTCTCTTACAGCCCAAACTTCCTCTTTTTTTTTGTGTGACTGGGCTGGACGCAGCCCAATCACCGTGAACAGTGCGCCAGTAATTTTTTTTTATGAAAGAGGCAAAATGGCATCGTTTTGGGGGATGAACAGTGTCATCCCCTACCTCCAGCTGGGTCTGCACAAACCCGACTGGAAAAAGGGTCGGGTCCGACGACCCGACTCGTTTTTCACTCATAACTTCTCCGTCCGACGTCCGATTTTGACGTTCTTAGTGTCATTTTCTTCGTTTTTTTGTGCTCTACGCAATGGGATCATTTTTTAGGCCTAAAAACTCTATTTTCTAATGACCCAATTTCAAAAACAAAAATTTTCAATTCGATTTACGTTGAAAATGCTTCTCTATATCGTTTAAATGCATGTTCTATGCATATTATCACTAAACAAACACTTTAAGACATATATATTTAATAGAACAGTGCATAACTAGAAAAAAATGAAAATACAGAGAAGCATGCGGAAGCGAATAACCATGCTCTGATACCACTGTAGGATTTTGAGCGTACCTGGAATCATTTATTTGACACACTAGATACCCACAAGTAACCGGAGCACCCTGTATGGACTCTGGTTCATTTTCATAACAAATGCACCGGAAGAAAATGCAGAAACAGAGCATCAAAAACAGAGAAGTATATGTTCTACAACACGCTTCATTTCTGTCCGTGTATGTACATATATATAGCCTGTGGGAGGGGAGTTAGATAACCGTATCTAACTCCCTTATTTCAAATTCAAATATTCCCTTTCAACTGCTCCTCACGGTTGGTTGTCAACGGCTCTCTGTTTTCCATCGGTCGGGTCTGATATACCATGGGTGGATCGCCCGTTTCCTTACACTTTGTTTCATATTTTTGGTGACTTTATCAATCCTTTTATTACGTATATAGGAAGAGGAAATTTTCTGAGATTGTTGAACAGTGGGAGGAAAACTATGGTCCTCAGAGGTTCAAATATAAAGATCTTTACACTGCCACACAAAAGCATTCACCGACAAAAAGCTTCTGGGTTTTGGTGGATTTGGTAAGGTGTATAAAGGGATAATGCCAGGTTCAAATATTGAGGTTTCTGTGAAGAAAATATCCCATGAATCCTGACAAGGTATGCGGGAATTCATAGCAGAAATCATGAGCATTGGCCGTCTTCGCCATCGAAACCTCGTATCCCTTTTGGGATATTGCAGACGAAAAAGTGAGCTTCTTTTGGTTTATGATTTCATGCCAAATGGAAGCTTAGATAAATACCTCTTCAATCAACCAAATGTGACACTAAATTGGATGCAAAGGTTTCGAATCATCAAAAGGGTAGCTTCGGGATTGTGCTATCTGCATGGAGAATGGGAGCAAGTTGTGATACATAGAGACATAAAAGCAAGCAACGATCTGCTAGATTCGGAGTTCAATGGAAGGTTAGGAGATTTTGGTCTTGCCAGATTATACGATCATGGAAGTGATCCAGCGACTACACATGTGGTCGGGACCTTGGGATATATGGCACCAGAGAACACAAGAACAGGGACAGCCACAACAAAGTCTGATGTTTTCGCTTTCGGTGCTTTTATGTTGGAGGTTGTAAGTGGAAGAAGGCCTATAGAGAGAGGAAGTGCAGAAATTATTTTGGTGGATTGGGTTTATGGGTTATGGAAGAAGGGTGAGATTATTGAGGCAAAGGATGAAAATTTAGGAAGAGAGTACAAAGAAGAGGAGGTAGAATTAGTGTTGAAATTGGGGCTTTTGTGTTCAAATTCTAAGGCTCGAGATAGGCCAAGCATGCATCAACTTGTGCAGTATTTGAACATGGAAGTGTCTTTGCCTGATTTCTCAAGGCTAATGTCATCTCCTTCATGTTCTAGATTTGTATTTGGGAGCCACCAAGACTTTGATGACATTGGAATGTCGTTTCCATCTTCAAGTGCCGATGGCAATTTCTCTCGCCCTTCAATCCCTGAATCGATTCTCTCCGGAGGTCGTTGATTTCCTTTATTTTGAAGACATGTATGGGACATAGAAATTAACTAATTAATTTAGTTCTTGTATTCTTCATTAGCTAGATTGCATGATGTTTCTCTAGTGTATCTTGTTATAAATTTACTTTTTATAAAATAAATTTAAGTTTTATATTTAAAATTAGAAGTAGTAATTAACCTAGAACGACATCTGTAAGTTTCCGATTTCAGCGACCATCAGATCCCACGGACGCCAATCTGACTAAGCTAAGGTTACAATCCTGCGAAGACATAATGGCCCTCATAAAGGCTAACATTAAAGCAGCTACCAAACCAACAAAAGAGGCCGAGTCAATGAGATACAAGTCAATAATGTTATCTTATCTTCATAATGAGTGAATCAAAACTACTTTGTTGCTGTTCTTGCCTTTCCATACATGATCCCCCACAAAAAGGAGAAACTTTGATTCTCTATACCTTGTACAGAAATATAGGCACTGCTTCTTTTCCTATTTATAAATCACCTTCTAAAGACATTTGCATTCTTATCTATGATGGTGGAAATAAAGATTGAAAAGGAAAACAGAAAATCATGATGTAAATACCTATACTCTTCTTTAATTTTTAATTTGATATCTATACATTTTTTCTTATTAAATTTTTTAATTTTGCTGGGTTAATATTATTAGCCCTTACAACTTGGTTGTTCTGAATTCGTGTGTATTAATTTGTTAAACTAAACTTTTTTTTAGTACAAAAATTTTTAAAAAGGAGTTGGGTTCATCTACGATCTAAGGGCAGGGCGAAGTATCCCTTCCTCCTAGACGATACCAATGTTGGGTAGGGCGAGCCGTCTATTACCCTAAAGCGTAAATCTATGCACACAAGAGCTAGGATACCTCCCCAAGCGCGGCGACGAGAACCACAATAAAGTGATACTTCACACAGATCAAACATGCTCCAAATAGCCGCATATTTCACCCTTTTACTTATTGAACCCACAAACAATGGATAATATAACATTTAAATAGTAATGGAGATAAGATGAGAGTAGTAGAAAACTCAAGAGAAAGACATTGATTTTAAGACAACTAAATATTTTTTTTGTACAAAAATTTTTAAAAAGGGATTGGGCTCACTCACGATCTAAAAGTAGGGTAAAGTATCTCTTCCTCCTAGGCGATATCAATGTTGGGTAGGACGAGTTGTTTATTACTCTCAGGCATAAACCTAGACACCCAAAAGTTAGGATGCCTCCCCAAACGCCGTGACTAGAAGTCCTCCGAAACTTGAGATTAATTTTTTTAAATTGTGGAATGACGGAAAATAAAATGCCTTAATTGTTTTTTTCCCCAATTTTTATTCATTCCTCTAGAAATTGTCATTCATATTACTTGAGTTGCTATTTTTTTCTTCTTGCTTTAATTGTTATTTTTTTAATAGAGTTATCATTTTTATTTCTTGAGTTGTTTCTTCTTAAAGATAGTTCCGTTATTTTATAATTTAAAAAAAAAATCTCAAGCCTCGTGAAACCTCACAATCGTTTGATAAATTCGTAAGACTTTTCTATAATTAGATTTATTAGACATGACTTAAATATAAAACTTTCCCTTTATTAAAACACAGCCAAACTAGGGAGTAGATTTGGCTACTCTACCCGTTTAGATTAAAATTGGATAATCCAGATTCCATGTCATTTATTTTTATATTTTTAATATTTTTTACTTAATAGACGAAGAATATAAAATAAAACTAATTTTTTAACTATCATTTTGTAAGAAAATAATTTTATTAGTTAAAAATTATGAATAAGAAACTTTAAATTTAGGCTATTCAAATTAAAATTAAATTTAAACAGTTGAAATTTAAGTCTGCCATGAATGCCAATAGCGAAATGTACGGGGTTCCCCACAATTGGAAGGGGCATATCAAATCAACGTAGGTTTCATAAGGACAAAATTTGACTATGTTATTATAGAATAGACTTGGTCAATGCCAGCTGTCAGTAGGTTGACAGTACAGCTGGCACTGGTCTATAAGTATCAAACTCAGATATTGAGATGCATGATTTTCAGAAGCATTTTACTATATTTTTCTCAGATTTCCTTTATGGTAGCAGAGCTGGGCGTGCCTTCGCCGGCTCCGACTACCAGTTGAAATTGCCGATTAGACGTCATCTGCTCAGATATTGACATGAATGGGATTCAGAAGCGTATTTCATATATTTCTCTCTGGTCTCCTTTATGTACGTGATAGAAATAAATATCCCAAGTTCCCAACCCAATTTAAGTACCCCTAAGAGGACTCTAACGGTATCTGATACAAGTCACTTTTATGTATTTTACAAAGATTAATAAAAGTAATGGTAAAATAATAGAAGCTTTTGTGACATCTTCTATCCAAATTGATATGACTGCACGAAGGTGGAAGATCTTATTTTTTTTTCAATTGCCGCTGTTGAAAATGGCAAAACCCAAGACACCAGACCATTTATGGGCAACCAACCGCCATGCCCGAGTCAATAAGATTTTATTCAATTAATTAAAAATCGAGTCTTCCCCTTCAATGACCTGATGACAAAAAATGGGAGAAAATTTGATTGTTGTATATATATTTAATGAAGATTCAGATAGCAAAGGACATAAAAGAAGACAATGATTCTAAGACAGCCATGCGCGTGAAAAACCTTATTATGGCGTTGGTGCTTTTGTTGTTGACAACAATGGTACAAGTGAGTGTTGCAGATACAAGTTTCATCTTCAATTATGGCTTCCAATCAGCTAATTTAACCATGGATGGTATTTCTGAGATCAATTCCAATGGCCTCCAGCTCACGAATGAAACCAGGCTACAAACAGGTCATGCTTTCTACCCAAATCCAATAGTTCTAACCAACACTTCTTCTTTCTCTACTACTTTTGTTTTCGCCATTAGACCTGTACCTTCAACTTCGAGCGGTGGTCATGGAATGGCTTTTGTAATTTCTCCGACGAAAGAATTTCCAGGTGCTCGTGCCACTCAGTACCTAGGCCTCTTCAATGAAACCACCAACGATGACCCATCAAACCATGTCTTCGCTGTGGAATTCGATATCGTTCAGACCAGTGAGTTTGATGATATCAATGATAATCATGTCGGAATTGATATTAATGGCTTGAATTCAACGACTTCTTATCCTGCTGGATATCATGTTAATGGGTTAGGGTTTCAGAATTTGAGCCTCATCAGTGGCCGTCCAATGCAAGGGTGGGTGGACTATGACGGAGGTAAGAAGCAAATCAATGTCACCCTAGCTCCAATCAATGTAGACAAGCCCCAAACTCCATTGTTAACGTTGTCCCAAGATCTTTCTCAAATTTTAAAAAAATCCAGTTATGTTGGATTCTCATCCTCCACCTCCGCGGCACTGATAGCTTCTCATTATGTTCTTGGGTGGAGTTTCCAGGTCAACGGGGAGGCTCAAAAGCTTGACACCTCGAAACTCCCAAAACTGCCTCCACTTGGTGGGAAACAATCTAAGATTTTACCAATTGTGTTACCTCTCCTTTCACTCTGTTTAATCGTTTTTGTGAGCGTATTTGTAGTCTGTTACATAAAAAGGAAAAGGAAGTTTTCCGAGGTTGTCGAGGAGTGGGAGCGAAATTATGGTCCTCACAGGTTTAAATATAAAGATCTCTACTTTGCCACAAAAGGTTTCAACGAGAAAGAGCTTCTAGGATTTGGTGGATTCGGAAAGGTGTACAAAGGGACGATTCCAGGTTCGAAGATCGATGTTGCCGTTAAGAAAATATCACATGATTCACAACAAGGCATAAGGGAATTCATCGCAGAGATTGTAAGCATCGGTCGTCTTCGTCACCGAAACCTTGTTTCTCTTCTGGGATATTGCAGGCGAAAAGGTGAGCTTCTTTTAGTCTACGAGTTCATGCCAAATGGAAGCTTAGATAAATACCTCTATAATAACAACAATTCCAGCAGTGCTGTAACACTAAATTGGATGCGAAGATTTAAAATAATCAAAGGGGTAGCTTCAGGATTGTGCTATCTGCATGAAGAATGGGAACAAGTTGTGATACACAGAGACGTGAAAGCAAGCAATGTTATGTTAGATTCAGAGTTCAGTGGAAGGTTAGGAGATTTTGGTCTTGCAAGATTATGCGATCATGGGGTTGATCCTGCAACTACACACGTGGCCGGAACTCTAGGTTATCTGGCCCCAGAAAGCATGAGAACAGGAAGATCCACGACAAAGTCCGATGTTTTTGCTTTTGGTTCTTTTTTATTAGAGGTTGTATGTGGAAGAAGACCTATAGAGAGAGGAAGTAGTGAAGAACATGAGATTTTGTTGGATTGTGTTTGTGGGTTATGGAAGAAGGGAAAGATTATAGAGGCCATGGATAAAAGTTTGTTAGGAACCACGGATTATAACAGAGAGGAGGTAGAATTAATGTTGAGATTAGGACTAATGTGTTCTAATTCTCAGGCTAAAGAAAGGCCAAGCATGCGTCAAGTAGTACAATATTTGAACAGGGAAGTTGCTTTGCCAGATCTATCATCACTAATCTTAAGTCGCTCTGGTTTTGGATTCACATTTGAGAGGGAAAGAGAGTTTGATGAGATTATAATGCCCTCTACATCTTCTAGTATGGATGCGGGTTATCACTCTCGCAATTCAATGTCTCGTTAGATGATGATGTTAGTTTTTTATATGAACATCTGACTCAATCGAATTTAAGTATTGTTAGGTTAAATTGTGAATAGCTCTTTTAAAGAAGTATCTTGGATTTAGCTCTCAAAAGAGTTTTGGGCATTTACACAGTGAATTCAAGACGTGTTTATGCGGTCAAAACATTTTTCACTTAGACTTATGCTTGCTGGTCATTGATTGATCTTATGAAAACACCCATTTGCGTGTATGTATACCTCCACTGGTTGCATTATGCTTGAATCATTGTTATATGCTTTACATTTTTGTTTGTGATATGTATATATTTTTAGTTATTGGTGAATTATATATATATATATATATATATATATATAGGACAAATGGCAAATAAAGGATCGTATAAAAATGGCAGTATTATAATTTAGAACCTTAAATTATTGAAATTTCAATGAAAGATTATGTCCTTACTAATTGTTTCCTCTTTTCATCATCCTAAACCTTTTAAGTCCTGTGTTTTTCATCTTCTTTTTTTAGCGGAAATTAATTAAACCCTTGGTCCCTGTAATTATTTTTCCTAAGTTTCATCATCACATGTGCTCTTTAGAAGAAACCACTTTCCTTTAATTTCTCTCAGACGCTTTTCTTCTCATTACAGGTCTGCTGATACCTCCATGTATGAAGGAGGAGATGGGCTGTTGAGCTCTCATGTCCATATGATTTTCTTTTGGGATAATAACACAACTTTACTCATGGTGTGTTTAACTTAAACGGTGATATATGCGATTATTTAGAGTGTGTTCGATCTCTAAAAAGTACCACTTTGTTATAGTTTTAGTCGCGGCGTGTGGGGAGGCATCCTAACTCCTGGGTATTTAGGTTTACGCTTGAGGATAATTGACTGCTCGCCCTGCCCGACATTTGTATCACCTAAGAGAAAATGAGACTTCGCCCTAATTTTAGATTAGGGGTGAGACTAACCCCTTTCCAAAAATTTTGTTTACTAAAAAAAAAATAACACAACTTTTGGTCACTAATTCTTTTTTAATTATTAATAATTTAGTTCTTAAATTTTGACTTAATACAACTCAAATTTTCATAATTTATTAAATCAAAGAATTATGTTAATTAAGTAGTATCCAATTAAAAATTTAAATGAATTAAATTGTTCATAAACTAAAAACTATTTTTTCAATTGTTAATGACATTTCTTTATTCTTTGTCATATGGGCTTTGGTGGATTCGGAAAGGTATACAAAAGGGACGATGCCGGATTCTCTTCTAACGTTGTGTCAAGTCATCCATCTCTCTATATGTAATGCTAACTATTAGATTAGAATCTAACGGTTTTAAATTGCTAGTTTTATAAAATAATTAAATGCATATATTCATCAATGAAAAATGATGCAATTTGGGTATTATAATTTTGACATAGTTGGATTCATTTTGATATGATTCTTGGGACTTGGGATTAATTTGGAGGCCATAATACTACGTCCAATACATAATTTAAGCAATTGAATTCATTTTGATTTAATGGTTAACATTACGTATGGAGAGATGACTTAAGTGAACATTAGGAATATAATAGAATATATCAAATATATATGAATGGATGATACACTTACAAATTCTGGCACAGTTGATAGATAATCGAGTCCCTTAAACATAATATTTTGAGTTTAAATCAGGCTTTGCGCATAGAAATTTTTTTATTATGAGTGATAAAACCTACTTAAATGATCTTTATAATTGGTCTCTAACTATTGGCCATAATACTTTCTTTTAAAGTATTGAGGACGTTCGTTGAGTCTTGAGAAAAATCAATGAAATCAATGCCTACACAATTAAGGTTTAGTCTAGACATTTGACCAACAAACGTAGGCCATGTGAGGCATGATTTCTCCAAATGAATTCAACGTGGAGAGATCCTTAAAGGTATATATAATAACTCTAGCAACTTGAAAGAATATATAACTCTGGCAGAAGTGAAATATGGGTTCCTTAAATTTGTGAAGGAAAATGTCCCATCTAGATGGATTGAATCGGCAAGGCAAACCCCTTGATTTTGCTAAGAAAGAGTCAGGATTCTATTTATCGCACCCCAAAGAGGGTACAAGGGTTCAACCGAGCACCAGGATCAAATTAAGTTATTTCAAATTATAGTTAGAGTTCTGGTTTTCAGTATATCCATAGTTGACGCTAACGTAGAACAATATTTTCCACATCGGGTGTTTTGGAAATTTTACATTAATTAACATGAGGATGTAAAAACTGGAACATAAAAAGAAAAAAAGATTCATGTCAAATTCTTATTCTCCAAGTTAGTTAAACCACAAAGTCTATCCCAGAAAAAAAAAAACATAAGCCAAAACTAGGGAGTAGATTTGGCTACCCTATCTGTTTAGATTAAAATTGAATAATTCAGATTCCATGTCATTTATTTTTTATATTTTAATATTTTTTTTATTTTAATAGAGGAAGATATAAAATAAAAATAATTTTTTAACTATCATTTTGTAAGAAAGTAATTTTATTAGTTTAAAATTATGAATAAAAATCTTTAAATTTAGGCTATTCAAATTAAATTTAAACAGTTGAAATTTAGGTATGAATGCTGGTAGCGAAATGTATGGGGTTCCCAAAAATTAAAGGGTCATATCAAATCAAACGAAGGTTTCATAAGGGCACTGCAATGTGACTATGCGAGGATGATATAATTAAATATCTCAACCCAATTCAAGGGTCACTTAGAGGATCCTATCGGTGTTTAATATAAATCACTTTCACTTATTTTATATAGATTTGGTTACAAACGGAAGAAGACAACCGTGCTTTCGTGACATCTTCTATCCAAATTGATACGACTGCACGATGGTGGAACATCTTACTTGTTCCATGGTCGCCGTTGAAAATGGCATCAACCAAGAAGGCACACCATTTATGGCAACCAACCGCCATGGCCTAGTGTCAATTAAAAACCCAATATTCTCCTTCAAAGACCTGGTGCCAAAAAATAGGAGACATTCTGATTGCTGTATATATATTTAAAGAACACATTGATTCTGAGACAGCCATGTGTGTGAAGAGGCCTATGGCGTTGGTGCTTTTGTTGGTGACAACAATGGTACAAGTGAGTGTTGCCGATTCAAGTTTCATCTTCAATTATGGCTTCCAATCAGCTAATTTAACCATGGATGGTATTTCTGAGATCAATGCCAATGGCCTCCTCCAGCTCACCAATGAAACCAAGCTACAAACAAGTCATGCTTTCTACCCAGATCCAATAGTTCTCACAAACACTTCTTCTTTCTCTACCACCTTTGTTTTCGCCATTAGACCTGTTCCTCCAAGTTTAGGGGGTGGTCATGGAATGGCTTTTGTAATTTCTCCAACGAAAGAATTTCCAGGTGCTCGTGACACTCAGTACCTAGGCCTCTTCAATGAAACCACCAACGGTGACCCAACAAACCATGTGTTTGCTGTGGAACTTGACATCGTTCACAGCAGTGACCTTGATGATATCAACGGGAACCATGTCGGAATTGATATTAATGGCTTGAAGTCAAAGAATTCTACTCCCGCTGCATATCATGTTAATGGGTTTGGGTTTCAGAATTTGAGCCTTATCAGTGGCCTGCCGATGCAAGTGTGGGTGGACTATGACGGAGGTAAGAAGCAAATCAATGTCACACTAGCTCCAATCAATGTCAACATGCCCCGAACTCCATTGTTAACGTTGTCCCAAGATCTTTCTCAAATTTTAAAAAAATCCAGTTATGTTGGATTCTCATCCTCCACCTCCGGGGGACTGGTAGCTTCTCATTATGTTCTTGGGTGGAGTTTCCGGGTCAATGGGGAGGCTCAAAAGCTTGACACCTCGAAACTCCCAAAACTGCCTCTGCTTGGTGGGAAACAATCTAAGATTTTACCAATTGTGTTACCTCTCCTTTCACTCTGTTTAATCGTTTTTGTGAGTGTATTTGTAGTCTGTTACATAAAAAGGAAAAGGAAGTTTTACGAGGTTGTCGAGGAGTGGGAGCGACATTATGGTCCTCACAGGTTTAAATATAAAGATCTCTACTTTGCCACAAAAGGTTTCAAAGAGAAAGAGCTTCTGGGATTTGGTGGATTCGGAAAGGTGTACAAAGGGACGATGCCTGGTTCCAAAATTGATGTTGCTGTGAAGAAAATATCACATGATTCACAACAAGGCATAAGGGAATTCATCGCAGAAATTGTAAGCATCGGACGTCTTCGTCACCGAAACCTTGTTTCTCTTCTTGGATATTGCAGGCGAAAAGGTGAGCTTCTTCTAGTCTATGAGTTTATGCCAAATGGAAGCTTAGATAAATACCTCTATAATAACAACCAACCCAGTACTTTAACACTGAATTGGATGCAAAGATTTCGAATCATCAAAGGGGTAGCTTCAGGATTGTGCTATCTGCATGAAGAATGGGAACAAGTTGTGGTTCACAGAGACGTAAAAGCAAGCAACGTTATGTTAGATTCAGAGTTCAATGGAAGGTTAGGAGATTTTGGGCTTGCAAGAATATACGATCATGGGGTTAATCCTGCAACTACACATGTGGCCGGGACTCTAGGGTATCTGGCACCAGAAAGCATGAGAACAGGAAGATCCACGACAAAGTCTGATGTTTTTGCTTTTGGTGCGTTTTTGTTAGAGGTTGTATGTGGAAGGAGACCTATAGATCGAGTAAGTGAAGAAAATGAGGTTTTGGTGGATTGGGTTTTTGGGTTATGGAAGGAAGGTAAGATTATTGAGGCAAAGGATCAAACTTTAGGAACAGAATATAACAGAGAGGAAGTAGAATTAGTGTTGAGATTAGGACTTATGTGTTCTAATTCTCAGGCTAAAGATAGGCCAAGCATGCATCAAGTAGTGCAATATTTGAATAGGGAAGTTGGTTTGCCTGATTTGTTATCAGCAATATCATGTCCCTTTGGTTTTGGATTCACTTTTGAGAGAGGAAGAGAGTTTGATGAGATTATAATGCCCCCTGTGGATGTTGGTTATTACTCTCACGTTTCAACGTCTCAATCCCTCCTCTTCAGTGGCCGTTGAATGATCTTATTCTTTTTATATGATATGACAATATGATTAGGTTATATTTAAGTTTTGTGAGCTCAGTAACTCTTCTAAAAGAGTTTTCTATATTCTTTTAGGATTTAAACTCAAAACTTTGTAATTAAATAGTTAAACTTTGTAATTGATAGTTGTTGAATGATATTATAAGAACACTCACTCGTGTGTATGTATACGGTCCGCTAGTTGCATTTATGTTTGAATAATTTATTATATGTATCTATTTTTATAAGAATATGGCCTAAATCGTTTTTAGTCCTCTGGTTTTCATCTTCTTTATTTTGGGTGGAAATTAAATCCTTGATCCCTGTAAATTATTTTACCAAGTTTCAGAATCACATGTGCTAGCTCTTTAGAAGAAACCGTCTTTCCTTTAATTTCTCTCAGACGCTTTCCTTCTCCTTTCAAATGTGCTGATACCTACATATGATTTTCTTTTGGGATGATATAACTTTTAGCCTTTAGTGATCCCCACAAAAAAGGAGAAACTTCGGTTCCCTATATCTTTTATAAATATATACACTAACTATTTACTTTTCTATTTATAAATCACCTTCTAAAAATGTTTTACGTTATTATCTATGACGGTGAAGCTTTTGGCTATGTGTTTTTGTTGGTGACAGCATTGATCTAAGTAAGTGGTGAGGAATATAAAAAGTGTCATCTAATAATAACCATTCATATGTATAACCTTTGTCTCATCATTATTAAAATGTAAAATTTTAATTCATTTTTTTAAATTTATAATTTTTTTAAATTATTCTTATCAAATGCACGTATTCAGAGATTCTATCAAATAATATAAGTTAGTTACAGTAAAAATAATTAACAAGGATATTTATTATTAAAAAAATTAACATATTTTTTTTATAAATAACGATTGAATATTATTTACAACTTTGTTTTTCTTTTAAAGCTTTGTTGTACACATGGTCAGGGACCATTTGATCGGGACCGCATCTTAAAGCTGCACTGGTTGACTATGACAGCAATAAACTATCCCAACCAAATT